>RXON01002859.1:0-77347 GCA_009667805.1 Leptobrachium leishanense | reverse complement strand
AAATTTAAAATTATATTAAAATGTATTAAATTACAGATTATTAAAATAAATTAATAATATATTTTAATATTATTAATATAATTATACAAAATTTCAAAAACAATATATATATTACTATTTATTACTAGTAATAAGCCCCTGTGCATGCTGGGAGCGCCAGGTGGGGACAGGGTGACAGGAGAGTGTGACTAAGCGCTGGGTAAGGGAGCAGCTTGTTCTCTGGCTGCACAGTGCACAATGCCTGGTACCTCAATTTTTGATTGGGACCCCCACTGCCAGAACCTGAGCCCAGTGCCAGCTCTTCATCTCCACTGTGCTGGAGAAAATAGCCAGTCCCTGTGTCTCCTTTTCCCCCAATCATCCCATGTTTCAAAAAAGCAAGCCTGATTTCTCTGAGGCAGTTCATGTCCCCCCCCCCCTCCATTTTACTCACTGTCTTGGCTGTCATGATGGGGCTCGTGCTGTGTCTGCAGCCTGTGATAGTCTCCTCCTTCACACTGTGTGCAGAGGCCGTGCAGTCACACCAGGAAGAGGATGGAAGTGGGGGAGGAGCCATACACGTGAGCTGCCTGCACTCAGCTTGTGTGACCTCATGACCAGGATGCTGCAGGCAGCTCCTCCTCCTCTTAGTCTCCTCCAATCCCTTAGAACTCTGGAGCAGCACACGGAGGGAGCCCGAGCCACACCCCTCCCTCTCTCTGCCGCCGCCGCGCTGGAGTCTGAGTGCAGGTGCTTCGGCCAGAAATTTTAAAAAAAAAAAATCGGAAAAAAAACACTGCACTTCAAGCCTGCGGTACCTGGACATTATTAGGGGCGCAAATTTCTTTTGAAATTTTGCGCCCCTAAGTAAATTGCGCCCGGGGCCATGGCCCCCCTGGCCCCCCCCCCACGCTACGCCACTGATCACCGGTACCACTCCGAGCCCCAATCTGGTCACCACGGCTCGGGCTTCTTCTAGGGTCGTCGTTGCGAGTGTCTCCCCTTCAACGGCTATCAGAAGGGCGCCCGAAGACCCCCAGCGATAACGGATCTCATGCTGACGGAGCAGGGTAGTAACTTCCTTGAAGCGTCTCTGGCTGCTAGCAGCAGGAAGGGACATCACGGAATATAGTGAGCTGGCTGGAGGCGTAAATTATCTGGAAGGATGGCCCTACGGCCACCAGTATGCGGGCCTGTGTGGCCACATCCATCGCCACAAACAATAATGTCCCGTGGCGCCTCAGCAGGAGCAGTAGCTGCTTTACGAATCCGTACAGCTGATACAACCGGGGCTCGGGGTGTACCTCCCACTGTCGGCAGAAGATGTAACATCAGGCCCACTACGTACCCCAACAGTCCATCGTCCGTCACGCTCTCGGGGACCCCCCGAAGCCGTAGGTTGCGCCGTCGATGTCGAGACTCAAGAGCTAGCACCGCCGTACTAAGATGGTCAACCCATTTCTGGAGATCCGTGACTCTGGTATCAATCATCACCTGAGCTTTCTCCACTTCGGCAGTTCGGACATCCACAGCTCCAATCCTGGACTGGAGGGTCTCCACTGCTGAACGGACCTCCTGCAAATCCTGACGCCAGAGGCCTCGGAACTCACCCATCACCCTGTGCAGGTCATCCACTGTGAGCGGGGGTGGCACCACCGACCGCCGTTCGTCCGTGTCCAGTGTTGTAGCCAGGGGTTCCGAGTCCTCCTCTGAGGAACCATAGCAGGCGGAGGCCTTGCCATGTCGGTGCCGCACTCCCGAGGCACTTCCCGCGCAAAGCGACTGCCGGATGTCTTGGAGGTGAAGTCCCTCAGCCCCCGAGCCTTTCCTCGTTTTCTTCCCCACCTGGCCAAGCATAATTTCAACAGGCAGATGCGTGGTAAATCAGGGGAGTGTCCGCGTGTAGGCCGCAAGATGGCCGCCATCCACCTTAGGTCGTCCAGTAAGGTAGCTCCTCGTCCCGTCCTGACCTACTCCTCAGGCTGAAGTCAACCTGCCGCTGCCTGGAGTGTTCCCCCAGCTGGTCAAGGAGAGCTCGCCAAAAAAGAGTCTGCAGGGTGGGCACAGCGCCCGATATCAGATGGCGTCGCAGGGAGCTCATACAAATGGCGACCGCTCTTCCCTGCTTCTAGACACGCCTCCCCTGGCAGTCCTTTTTAAGTCGGTACGATGGCTGTATGTATTAGCAAAAAGCTGATGTGGATCATTCTGCTTTGGATTTATTTACGGATGCTGCAGGTGTTTATGGCTTCGGGGCTTACTTCCAAGGCCATTGGTGCACAGAGGCATGGCCTGCTTCTTAGTCTAATTCCAACTTGTTTATTTTGACCTTTTTGGAGTTATTTCCCATTGTTACGGCACTGGAACTGTGGGGGAGAGTCTGGCTAATAAATTACCGGTCCCAAAGATCACTCTCTTAAGCATCGTTCATGTGTCATGTGTTGAACCGTTCTTCCTCTAGTTCTCCGCCCGTTCTTTCTCTGTTGCTCAATTTGTTTTTCCGTTGCCTGGAATTTATATTTTCTTTAAAGCGCTGCATGTGCCGGGTGTGTCCAATAAAACTGCTGACACTCCCAGTTCCAGTGGCACCCGGGGCAGATCAGACCGTTACTCCCTTTCTTTGCAGGTTATGGAGCCTGGCTTGAAGGACTGAAGGACTGATTCAGCATTTATTCCGCTCCTTGGCTGGTTCCATATGGAGGTCATATATTCAGGTGTGTCATGGTGGGCGCTGGTAGCACGATCTGGACTGGGATTGCAGGACGTGTCGGCCTGCCGCCAGGCTACATCGTCGTTCTTGTCTACCTTGGAGTGGGATGGGCGTTCTGCAGCTTATGCTTCTCGCGCTCTGTCAGCTCTTTCGTTGTGATGTCGGTTTTCAGTTGGGCTGTTTTTTGTTTTTTTTCGAGGGATACATTGCTGCGTCAGGTGGTGGCTGGTTGGCGGAGGGTTTTGGTGTTGGATCACTGTCGACCCTTGTCCTTTTCGCTTTTACAGGAGATTTCGTTGGTCTTGGGGTTCATTTGCTTCAATGATTTTGAAGTTCTTTTGTTTCACGTGGCCTTTTCTTTTTGGTTTTTGGGTGCATTACGGATTGGGGAGCTGGTATCCTGTAGTGCTCACTTTCCTTCTGGACGTCAGGCCTGTCACGTGGTGGTTGGTGATGGTGGGGTGCGTCTCTTTATTCCCCATTCTAGAACCGATCAGGTTGGTAGGAGCGTTTTTTGTCACTTTGATGGGTATTGGGGGCACTTGCTGGTGGGTGGTGCCTCCCTTTTTTAGTGCCTGCGTCTGGCAGTCCCCTCACATGTATTTCGGTTTTCCGACATTGCTTCTCTAGGTTGAGTTCAAGTCATGTAGATTTCGCTCCACATTCTTTTAGGTGTGGGTGGTTTGACTGTGGTAGGGGCCTCCTGTGGCTCTGCTGCAGCTTTTGGGTAGGTGGTCTTCTGGTCATTTCAGGATTCTATTCGTCACACTTACTGTAAATTTTTCTTTCAGGTTCCCAACTGGTCTGGATTTTAGGACATTCTTTCATCTTCTGGGCGGCTCGTCAGTCAGGTGGTTAGGCATTAAAGGCTTGCGATGGGGTAATGACTATAGGGAATGTTGTCTTTTGTCGCGCAGGGTTTAGGTTTTCCCCATACTCATCATTTATGCAGTTAGTAATGACTTGGGTCTGGTTTGGACTTTGGATTTGACCCATGTTATTGAGAAAGATCTAGCTCACTGTTTCGCCCCCTTTTTTAAATCCATTTCTTTGGTTTGGCCCAAGATCGTTTGGAGGCCAGCTTGGGATGTCTGGCGTCCCCTAAGGCTTTGGAACAGGCTCATTGCAAACATAATTGGGAGGTGTCTCGGTTTTTCATTAGTGTGGGGGTCTGTCTATTCGTCACCGGGAATTAGAAGAAGGGGATACTAGGGCTTTGATGCGATCAGCTGGAGTTCACAAGTCTGGTATTGGGTTGGATATCATTTTAGAGGGGTTAAGAGACGGAGTTGGCGCTGGCTGCGGGGGGAGCGCAGGGGCAAAATTTAAGATCATTGCCCCTTTGCGTTGGCGGTATCCCTGGCCAGCGAAGAAGAAGTTATTGGATAAGCCGCCGAATAAGGTGGGCTCTGGGAGAGACGTGCTCTGTTCCTGGTAAGTCAGGCTGAGCAACGAGCTATTATAACGGCCTGCCGCAGTAGTTCGGTTGCGGTAGGGTCAGATCTAATTGTGTGGTGTTGGATTATATATCAGAAATTTCATATTATTATTATTATATTCTTTATTTATAAAGCGCCAGCATATTCCGCAGCGCTGTACAATAGGCACAGTATAGACAGGGTTACAATACATTGAACAACATTTGACAAACCAGTACAGGAGGAGATGAGGCCCTATTCCCGTAGGAACTCACAATCTAGAAGGGTGGGGTTGGAAACAGGAGGAGAGGACTGTAAGGTGAGAGTGATTGATGGTTGTGTCAGTGAGTTGGGGGGTCGGCTTCCCTAAATAGGAATGTTTTAAGGGAGCGTTTGAAGGAAGAGAAGTTAGGGGAAAGTCTGACAGTACGAGAGCGTTCCAGAGAGTGGGGCTGCGCGTGAGAAATCCTGCAGTCTATCATGGGAAGAGGTGATGCGGGGAGAAGCTAGGCGCAGGTCACTGTTTGACCTTAGGGAGCGGGCTGGGGTGTATTTGGTGATTAGTGAGGACAGGTAGTGGGGCGCTGAGTTAGTGAGGGTTTTGTAGGTAAGGATAAGGATTTTGAACTTAATTCTGCAGTGGATGGGAGCCAGTGAAGGGACTCGCAGAGGGGAGCGGCAGAGACAGAGCGGCGGGTGAGGTGAATTAGCCTGGCGGAGGCGTTCAGGATGGATTGTAGGGGGGAGAGGCGGGGGGGGAGGCCAGATAAGAGATTATTGCAATAGTCGAGTCGGGAGATTACCAGGGCGTGTATGAGTTGTTTTGTGGTGACAGCGGTAAGAAATGGCGAATTCTGGAAATATTACGCAGTTGGTATCGACAGGAGGAGGAAAGAGACTTGATGTGGGGGATGAAGGAAAGAGCAGAGTCAAGTGTAACTCCAAGACAGCGAACTTGGTTTGATGGGGAGATGGTGATACCCTCCACCGTAATAGAGAAGTCAGGAGGTGGGGAGGCATTGGAGGGAAGAATAAGTAGGAGCTCAGTCTTTGACATGTTGATCTTTAGGTGGTGGGAGGCCATCCAGGAGGAGATGCCAGATAAACAGTCACTGACTTTTGAAAGGACAGGGGGAGAGAGATCAGGGGTAGAGAGGTAGATCTGAGTGTCATCAGCGTAGAGGTGGTAATTAAAGCCAAAGCTGTTGATGATTTTGCCCAGGGAGGAGGTGTAGATGGAAAGAGCAGAGGACCAAGGACAGAGCCTTGAGGTACACCAACAGATAGAGGCAATGAAGAGGAGGAGTTACCAGCAAAGGACACATAGAAGGACCTGTTGGATAAATAGGAGTCAACTCAAGCAAGTGCAGTGTCACCGAGACCCAGAGAGTTGAGGGTCTGTAGAAGGAGGGGGTGGTCAAAAGCAGCCGAGAGGTCAAGCAGGATGAGAATAGAATAGTGGCCGTGTTTTTTAGCAGTTAGGAGGTCGTTGGTGACTTTGGTGAGGGCAGTTTCAGTTGAGTGTAGGGGACGGAAGCCAGATTACAGGGGGTCAAGTAGGGAATTGGAGGACAGGAAGAGGGAGAGGCGGTTGAAGACTAGTTTTTCTAAGAGCTTTGATGTGGGGAAGCAGGGATACAGGGCGGTAGTTGGATGGAGAGTTGGGGTCTAGGGATGGTTTTCTTTAGTAAAGGGGTAACTAGCGCGTGTTTGAAGGCGGATGGAAAGGAGCCAGTGGAGAGAGATAGGTTGAAGATGTGTGTGAGAGCAGGGGTGAGAGAGGAGGAGAGGGGAGAAATTAGATGTGAGGGAATGGGGTAGAGCGGGCACGTGGTGAGATGTGAGGAGGACAATAAGGAATTGACTTCTCCTCAGTGGCTGGGAGGAAGCGGCGAGGGTGGCAGAGGGACCTGTGGGAGTGGAGGTGGCAGATAACTATCTTGTGTTGGGATGTTGCTTCTGATAGTTAAAGTTTTACTAAGGAAGTAGTCTGCCAGGTCTTGAGCGCTGAAGGCAGCTGAGGGGGGAGGTGCAGGTGGGTAGAGGAGGGTGTTGAAGGTGGACCAGAGCCGTTTAGGGTTGGAGGACAGCGTAGAAGAGATGAGAAGAAGGATTGTTTGGCCAAGTGGAGGGCAGAGGTGTATGATCGGAGAATAAACTTGAAGTGAACAAAATCAGCTTCAGAGCGGGATCTCCTCCAGGCACGCTCTGCGGTGCGGGAGCATCTTTGCAGGTAGCGAGTCTGGAGGGTGTGCCAGGGCTGAAGCTGGCGGCGTGGGGCCTTACAGAGTCGAAGAGGAGCAAGAGTGTCTAGAGCAGAGATAAGCGTAGTGATTAGTGGCAGCATCAGGGCAGGTGAAGGATGAGGTATGAGGAAGGTGGTGAAGTAGGTTGGAGAATTGATGGGGGTCCACAGCATGTAGATTTCTACGAGTGTGTGTGCGGGGTGGGGGAGCAGGGTGTTTAGGAAGTCCAGATAGGTTGAAAGAGAAAGGTGGTGGTCAGAGATGGGGAAAGGGCGACAGTTGAACTCAGAAATGGAGCAGAGGTTGGAAAGACCAGGTCAATAACGTGACCATCGCGGTGGGTAGGGAGGAGGGAGATTGTGTGAGTCAAGGGAGGACGTGAGTGAAAGAAGTTTGGAGGCAGCAGGAGCGGAAGGATCGTCAATGGGAATGTTGAAGTCCCCGAGAATTAGGCATGGAAGATTAGAAGACAGGAGTGAGAAAGCCAGGTAGCAAAGTGGTCAAAGACTGGGAGGTTGGTCCCGGTGGGCGGTAGATGAATGCCACCCTGAGAGCCAGAGGGAGAACAGGCGGATGCAGTGTGTCTCGAGGGAGGAGAAGGAGAGGGATGGGGGTGGAGGGAGATGCTGGTAGGTGCAGGTGGGAGAGAGCAGGAGTCCGACCCCGCCACCATATCTCTCACCCTGTCTGGGGGTATGGCTCAAGTGTAGACCGCCATGTGAGAGAGCAGCAACGGAGGCCGTGTCAGAGGGAGTTAGCCAGGTTTCAGTTAAAGCTAGGAGGTTGAAGGAGTTTGAAAGGAAGAGGTCGTGGACGGCTGTGAGTTTGTTGCACACAGAGCGAGCGTTCCAGAGGGCGCAGGAGAAAGAGGACAGGCGCTGAGGGATTATGGGAATAAGGTTGCTGGGCTTGCAGGGAGGTGATTTATGTGAGATGGAGATATAAATTATCTCAATCATATAATCTCAATCATATAAATTAAATAAAGCTGTGGCCTATGCCCTTTTCCAAATATACCGGGGTCTTTGTGATTATTCCAGGGCATAGGCATAGAGGATCCAGGTATAAGCAGTCATGGACAATTTCTTGGCTGTACGTTATATAAATCACCTAGGTGGCCCCAGGTCCAAGCAACTTGCCGAGATAGCCAAAACCTTTTGGGGGTATTGCCTGTCTCACAACGTTTCTGTCCAAGCTCAATATATTCCAGGTCTCACCAATCCGGTGGCGGACTGGAAATCCAGATATTTAATCGACACCAGCGACTGGAGATTAGATACTCCGGGGTCCCTTTTATATAAAACCCAAGGGCTGAATATAGAATATTTGATACATCTGAGGGTTGGGATTTAGGGGTTATTATTTCAGAGGATCGAAGGGTAAGTAGTCAATGTAATAGAGCAGCAGGAAATGCTGGCAGAATGCTTGGTTGTGTAGGGAGAGCCTGTATTAGCAGTAGGAAAAGGGAAGTGCTCATGCCACTGTACAGAGCACTGGTGAGACCTCACTTGGAGTACTGTGTGCAGTACTGGAGACCGTATCTCCAGAAGGATATAGACATCTTAGAGAGAGTTTCAGAGAAGGGCTACTAAAATGTATGTAAGGTGTACGGCTTGAAGGAGAAAAGTTACCAGGAAAGGCTTAATGATCTTAACATGTACAGCTTGGAAAAAAGACGAGACAGAGGAGATATGATAGAAACATTTAAATACGTAAAGGGAATCCACAAGGTAGAGGAAGGGAGTATATTTAAAAGGAAACAAAATAGCAAAACAAGAGGACATAGTCTTAGATTAGAGGGGCAAAGGTTTAAAAGTAACATCAGGGAAGGCGTTCGACCGCCTTACCTGGCCTTTCATGTTACACACCTTAGCATACATAGGGATACCGCAATCATTTTACACTGCCATCACTGCCCTTTATGACGCCACAACAGTGCTCCTCCCCCTACCCGGGGCCTGCCCTCGTCGCATGGCTATCCGCAATGGGACTAGGCAGGGTTGCCCTCTGTCCCCACTATTGTTCGCCCTCTGCATAGAACTCCTCCTGTCCGCGTTTAGGCATCACCCAGACGTCTCCGGTATTACGGTCGGGACAAACAAATATTTTATTTATTTATTTATTTATTTATAAAGGATTTTACCAGGAAGGATACATTGAGATTTCTCTCGTTTTCAAGTATGTCCTGGGTTCGAGAACATTGAGTGGTTACAGAAATACAAAATAGTAAAATGCAAGATATTAACACAGGACCAAATATACAGATTAACAGAAAAATAAATATGGAGGAAATGTAGTCATTATGTTACATGTTTACAGGTGCATTCTGTATTGAGGTATGCTAATAGGGAGCTCTTAAGGGACTTTAGACTGGGGGAAGATTTGACGGCGTCTGGGAGGTTATTCCATATTTGCGGTGCTCTGTAGGAAAATGAGGATCGAGCCATTTTCTTTTTGTATTGCGATATTGCAAGTAAGGTGCTGGTCCTGGATCTGAGGTTATAGGATGAGGGAACTGCTGGGGGAAGCAGCATATTCAGGTAGGGTGGTAGCTTCCCAGAAAAGCTCTTAAACACCAGGTTGGAAAGGTGAAGGGTGCGTCTAGAGTACAGCGATGGCCAGTTTAGTTCTTTTAACATGTCACAATGGTGGGTCATGTAGTTACATTGTAGCACAAAGCGACAGAATGAGTTATACAATGTAGTAAGTTTCTGGAGGTGTGTTTGCGGGGCGGCTGCATACACTACATCTCCGTATTCAATGGCTGGCATAAGCATTTGTTGTACAATCTGCTTTCTTACCGCGTGGCTCAGGCAGGATTTGTTTCTGTACAGGGCACCTAGTTTGGGGTAAAGTTTAGATGAGAGTTTTTCGATGTGGGGGCCAAAAGATAGATTAGGGTCTAACCACATACCTAGGTATTTGAGAGAGGTGACTGTGGTCAGTGTGCCGTTTGATTTTGTCCCAACACATTGATGGGGTGTTTGCAATTTGTGTAGTTTAGGTTTTGTTCCAAAGAGCATTGTAACCGTTTTGTCAGTATTTAGAAAAAGTTTGTTATTTGCTATCCACTTTTCTACCCCTGTGAATTCTTCTTGCAGCACGGCCTCCAGCTGCGGGAGATTTGGTTTGCTGGTATAGATTACCGTGTCGTCTGCGTACATGTGTACAGTTGAAGCTTTGCAGACATTGGGCAGATCGTTTATGAATATTGTGAATAGCAGGGGGCCAAGTATCGAGCCTTGGGGTACACCGCACGTGACTGGGAGGGGAAGGGAAGTGCTGTCAGAAATGGACACAAATTGAGACCTGTCAGACACATATGATTGGAACCAGGTTAACGTACTATCACCAATACCAGAGTTTTTAAGTTTTTGTAATAGGATGCCATGGTCTACTGTGTCAAAAGCCTTGGCAAAGTCAAGGAAGATGGCTCCAGTTAGATTTCCTTGTTCCATGCCTGCTTGGATATCATTACAAACTTTTAAAAGGGCAGTTGTAGTTGAATGGTTTGGACGAAAGCCTGATTGATCTGGGGTTAAATAGTTCTGATACTGATAATAATCACGTAATTGAGTGTAGACACATTTTTCCAGAATTTTTGACATTACAGGGAGCAGTGATATTGGGCGGTAGTTGGATACCAAAGTATTGTCTCCACTCTTATGGATAGGTACCACCCTTGCAGTCTTCCAGAGTTTGGGTATGTATCCAGTTGCCAGTGATTCATTAATCAGGGTTGCGACAGGTTTAGCAATTGCTGGTGCACTGATTTTCAGCAGCATTGCTGGGATTTGATCAGGTCCAGACTGGTATTTCATTTTTTGGTTACGGAGAAGTTTAGTGATGGCACTGACAGGCACAGGCCTAAAACTGAATAGGTCTGGGTTATGGGGTTTTTGCACTGTTGGTGGGTCCTGACCTTTGTGCGGCCTTTCTGATTGCGTTTCATTTCCTAGCTTAGCAATGAGGGTGGTGGCGCATCCAACAAAATAATTATTAAAAGCATTTGCTACATCTAGGGGGTGTTGTACAGTTTGGTTGTTTACTTTTAAAGCAGCTGGTTGGGAGTGGCTGGGGGGTGCTTGTATGTTACTTATGATTTTCCAAAAATTTCTGGGGTTTGATATGTTATTGTTTAAATTTTCATTGAAGTATTGGGCTTTAGCCATTTTTGTTTCTTTTGTGCATTCATTCCGGCATTTTCGGTATTCACAGTGATCGTTCATGGATCCAGTACTCTTGAACTTTGACCACAGGGAGTCTCTAAACTGGTACATATGCGTGAGGTCAGCTGTAACCCAGGGGAGATGGGCCCCTTTTACTCGCACTTTACGCAGCGGGGCATGGGAATTCCAGACTTGCAGGAGCTCAGACTGAAAGTATTCAACTGCACAGTCTAGGTCTGGGATTAGGTTTAGCCTGTACCAGGGGAGCTGTATGAGATCACTTAGGAAGGATTCAAGAATAAATTTCTTGAAAGACCTGGTGGTTATTACCTTTGGGGGAGATTTCAAGGCCTTTATTTTGCGCACGCAATACACTAGACAATGGTCACTAAAGCTATTAGCAAGAACGCCTGCCTCCTGTATTCTATCAGGAGATGAGGAGAGAATCCAGTCCAGCAAGGTATGGTTAGGGCTTTTCATATTAATGCGAGTGGGGGAGAGATTAATTGAGTTAGCTGCAAAGTTTTAAATAGTGTGCAGTGTTTATTGTTTTTAGGATTTAGCCAATCTGTATTAAATCGCCCGAGGACCAGCAGTTCACTTTTTTGGTTTTGGGCAAGTAGGTTATTAAGGATTTGAGATATGTCAGAGAGGGAGTGCACTGGAGAGCTCGGTGGACGATACAACCCAGCAACAATGATTGATTTACTGAATGGGATCTCAATTATACCAGAGAGGAAATCAAAGGTGACAGGAGAGCTAGAAGTCTGTAAGGGGGTGAACTTTATGGACTCCTCACACATAAATAACAATTCCCCCTCCTCTCTTTGCTCTGTCTTTTCTATAACATGAATACCCCTGTATTGATATGGCAGAGTCTGGTACTTTTGGGGTTAACCACGACTCTGTGAGCACAAGGACTTTGGGTTTGTAATAGCAACACCAAGCCTGAAGCTCATCCAATTTAGGGAGTAAACTTCGGATGTTATAGTGCACGAATGAGAGGCCTTTTTTAGTGGGGAGACTAAAGGTTGTGTCACCTATAAGGACCAGGGTTAGATTCCACATCGTTTGCCAGGGAAAGTAGCAGAATGAATAGAAATTTGGACAGAGTTTTCTTTTGGTGATACTGTAATTGCACAGTATTAAATCTCTGTGTGGGGGTAGGAGGGCTGGACTTTAGTACTCTCCACCAGCACTCAGCTGACAGGTTAGAAGAACCAAGTAGGCTGGGGTGTATAGGGACTTGATTTCCATCCTGGGGAAATTGGAAAGGTGTATAGAGGGCAAGGGTAGCTTTGGAGAGAAGGGAGGCGAGAGAAAAGAGAAGTAGTAGTGGTATATACATTATAGAGAAAGGTGGGGGTGAGAGTAGTTGGGTGGGCGAGAGTAGAGAAGCAGGGATTTAATGAGGGAATGTTGCAGCTGTGTAAGGAGTGTGATAGGAGGGTATAAATCAAATGAAAACTGTGGGGTGGGTGGGTGAGGGTAGGGTGGGAACAAAGTCCAGGAGAAACCAGAGTGAGTTGCTGCCTGGGTCTGATGGGTGGGGAAGCGACGTAAGAATGCTTGCTGAGAGAGAAATAAATAAAAAAATAAAAAAAAACAAAAGACACATAAGATCAGAAGGGGTTTGGGGTGCAATAAAATTCGTAAACTCAGTGGTTCAGAACGGGGGGGGGGGGAGAATAGATAAGAACAAATGGTTCTAAGGTTAATTGAGCAGTGTCAAATGTGCCTAGCTACACATACTGAATACATTGTATATATGTATGCATATTTTTCTCAGAGTAGCAATTAGGTCTACCAGCACAGGACTGAATACATATGGAGAAACACACACACACTTAATACATGTATCCTATAAGTATATACAAAACTATAATATGTTACACACACACACACTTAATACATATATCCTATAAATATATACGAAGAAATTATTATATATATATATATATAAACACACACACACCCTGACAAGTTACAGTGCAGTCATATTAAGCATAGGAGGCTAAGTATGGGTGATAGAAATTAGTCTGAGAAATCACCTTGATGGGAAAAATTACTTGGTGGAACGATGGAGGCCTGTGTTCTTCAAGTCCAGGAGAAACCAGAGTGAGTTGCTGCCTGGGTCTGATGGGTGGGGAAGCGGGGAATATAAGGTAGCAGCGTACACGGACGACCTTTTCCTTGCCCTGAGCCGCCCTATGTGCTCACTTCCATACCTTTTTGATCTACTGGACACCTTTGCCTCCCTCTCTGGTTTTAAAATTAACACACGTAAATCCACTGCTTTCCCAAATCATCTCCCTGAATCGTCATCCAACCTCCTAGCCCTTAATTTCTCCCTTCCTATATCCTCTTCTCCGCTGATATATCTGGGCCTAAAACTGTCCCCGCACCTGGACCAACTTTATGACCTTAATTATACTCCCTTGCTCACCCAGATCAAACATGATATCGACTCTTGGCAGGACATGTCCATATCCTGGCTGGGGAGATTGAACTCAATTAAAATGAACGTTTTACCGCGCCTGCTTTACCTGTTTCAGTCCTTGCCTATCCCCGTCCCCCCGACTGCCCTGAAAGATTTGCAGCAACGTATTGACAGGTTTGTGTGGTCGGGACGACGACCCCGCATTGTGCGGCGCCTTATGTACATCCCTAAAACAGTGGGAGGCCTTGCCCTACCAAACCTTAAACTATACTTGAGTGCTGCCCTGCTGACTCAGATTGCCGAGTGGCACCTCCGGATTGCTCAACGCTGGGTTGATATTGAAAATGACATGATGCTTCCTGATCTGCTCCCATTTTTCATGTGGCTCCCGAAATCGGCAAGAAAAGACCGACGTCCACGCTGCCCTTTGGTTTCTCATTCCCTCTACACTTGGGACACGTTGTCCAGAAAATTCTCGCTCACTGCCGAGATCTCCCCGCTTCTTCCGCTGTATCGCAACCCGTGGTTCCTCCCTGGCATGACACCGCAAGATTTCAGTGTATATGACCAAGGAGACCTCTCCCGTATTGCGGACTTGATGATGGATGATCACCTTAAAACATTTGCAGATATAGCCAGCAAACTGCCACTAACATCCAGAGACTTCTTCCGCTACCTCCAGCTCTCAAGTTTCGTCTCACAAGATTACATCAAACAAGCAGCGACATTGACACCCACATGGTTTGAAAAGCTGTGCCTTCGTGGTACGACTTTCAAAGGTGCGATCTCTTCTATGTATCAATCATTGGTCCTACATGGCCATCCCGGTCATTTCCCATATATGCTCAAATGGCAGGCAGACATTGGAGAGGAGCTTGACGCAGAGGAGTGGTCTGAGATTTGGGAAGCTAATTTTAAATCATCGGGCTGCATCACCCACATGGAACAAAGTGTTAAGACTCTTTCCCGCTGGTACCTTACCCCGGTACACCTACATCACATGCATGCTATCCCAAATGGACTATGCTGGAGAGGCTGCGGTCAGCTCGGGACGTATTACCATCAATGGTGGTTGTGCCCTAACCTTCGCCCGTATTGGGCTACACTAGCAGATTGGCTACATCAAACTCTTGAACGGCCGGTGGAGATCAACCCATGGACATTCCTCCTGTCCCGTCCTGTAGAAGGGCTCCTACGGTGCGAGAACAAACTTATCGCTCGAGTCACCTTAATCGCTCGCAGAGCCCTGACAAGGCACTGGAATCAACCAACGCTCCCTTCTTACCCGAAACTGCTTGGAATGTTCACAGAGGCACGAATGATGGAGCAACTCACGGCTCAACTGCACGACACTCCACACCTTTATCTGAAGATCTGGGCCGCGTGGCTTGGGTGCCTGGCGATGCCATAAGACACGGGACCGTGGTACAGACTCCCTCTCGCGGAGGCAGACACCCCTTCTTACCTTTACCCCCCCCTTCCTTTCTTTCCTCTCTTTTCCTTTTTTATATATATTTTATTTTCCTTATGTTTACTTTACTTAATTTGTTTTATTTTATTTATTTATTTTTTATTTTCCTTTTCCTTTTTTTATTTTTCATATTGCTCTCCATATAATACACATGTGTTTCATTTGATCTATGCATTGTATTACTTCTAATGTCATATTATAAAAATTAATAAAATACAGAATTTCAAAAAAAAAAAGTAACATCAGGAAGCATTGTTTTACTGAGAGGGTGGTGGATACATGGAACAGCCTTCCAGTAGAAGTGGTAGAGGCCAAAACAGTAATTGAATTTAAGCAAGCATGGGATAGGCATAAGGCTATCCTAAACATAAGATAAATCCAGGTAAAGTATCCATGTAGAGAGGCGGAGCTAGCTGTGGAACCGAGTGGTTGCATGCTTCAGAGCTCCTCTGAGAATCTGTTTTCTATTGCTGAAATTCCTCTGATTTATGGGCTAAAACCAGGTTTCCTGGTGAACTTGAGATCCACTGCTGCCCCTGGACTCCGGTACTGCGACTCGCCGGGTGATAGACGACGTATTTCTGGGCGGACAGGATCTGGGCCTAGTGCGGCCTAGTCAGAGCAGTCTTCTTTCTGGAGCCGGGGAGTTTCCCAAAGGTCAGCACTGCCGTTTCTCCTGATTACTTCCCGATACACAGCGGATGGGTAAGAAATTGCAGCCGCCGGGACGTCTCGGAGGGCCCTCGTCAGAGGATATCAGAGACTCCCTGTACAGCAGCAGACTCTCCTGTAGCACGGTCCCATCACCGATGCTCCCTGCAGGCTATGGCTCCTCGGATGAGGATGATGGTTCCTGGCCCACAGATACTGCAGCAGGAATAGACTGGCTGGCTCCGTTGTCACGGGGAGATAGTGCAGAGAAGGGAAAAGCGGCAAAAAAAAGAGCACAGAAACTGAGGAAAGCAGCGGCTGCGGCTTCATGTGGGGTCGTGGGACCTGCTGCAGGCCCTGTACGGGGTCCCTCTGATGGAGATAGAATACCCTCACCCAGTGGCGTGGAGGTATCGCAGAGGTGCGTACTTTTGCCACGGGAGAATGTGATCCGGGAAACGAATGCCTCTGTGGGGACAGAGGCCTCTTTGGAGGCCTGACCACCTTCCTTGAAACCCTGCACTGTTGCTACCCCTACTACGGAGATAGATGACGCTCGTCCCACCACGATGGGAGACTACCGCCGGTTTATAGATTAAATAAAATCCCTGTGGACGACGGAGGTGTCTGGACTGCGGTCAGAAGTTGCGTCGGTGCGCTCTCAAGTGGTGGCAATACAGGCTCAGACCTCGGATGTGGCTGCGGAGCAGAATATACTTACATCGCAAGTTGACACCTTACGATCCCAAGTTGACTTACTGACTCGCTCGGTGGAGGCCCTCGAATCTAGACACCGCAGACGCAACATACGAGTCCGAGGTGCCCCAGAGTCGGTGCCAACGTCTGATTTGCTTTCCTATGTAAATCGCCTCGCTCATCATATAATAGGATCGCCCCCCAATGTTTCAGAACTGTTCGTCTCAGCGTCACGGATCCGTAAGCCCGCGACGGCCCCCAGAGATTCCACGAGAGATATTATTGCGATTGCCCGGGACGTAGCGACTAAGACTCGGATTATGTCAGCTCCTGGGGCCAGGATGGCGGTGAAGTTTGAAGGGGCAACGATGTCACTATACCAAGACCTACCGTTTGTCACCCTGCTGGCGCGACATCGCTTCCGACTGGTGACAGGGTTTCTCCGTCTTAAAGAGGTTCCTTACCGTTGGGGGCTGGCTGGCTCGCTCGTGGTGACCCACGGGAACATACCATGCATCATCTCTGACCCGGCCGAGGCTTGGCCGATGCTAGCCAGTATTGGCTTGTCTCAGGATCCGGCGACTACTTCACCAGGCTAATTTTCTTTTTGTCTAGGACATTACCTGTTGCTTTTTCTACTAGGACTTTTTGAGGTAATGTTACCCCGCATACGCTTGGTTTAGCCAGTTCTTTTCAAGTTCTTCGTTGCTCGAGAGATTGCTCCCCCCTCCCCCCCTCTTTTTTGCTATTTTGGCATTTTTGGGCTGTACAGAGGAGTATCCTCGGTCGCCCTGGCCTCGTGACTAATTCACTCCTTGGCCTTCCCCACGGTCCTTGGGCTATGAGGTTTGTGCCGGGAATGTCACTCTTTGGCCTTTGCCATATTATTAATTTTTTATTTTTTTTTTCCTCTGTATTATATAATTTTTTTTAATTTTTTTTTTATTTTCTCCTTCTCCCTCCTCCTCCCTTTTAATACGATGCGTATTCTAGTTCTTTTGATGTCCTTCTCCTGCTCCCCCCCTTATTATGAGACGTATTGGGCACTTTGAGTATGCTTTTATTTCTATGAGTCTGTCCTCTATCAAGGACAGGTTAGCCCTTCAGCGTGTTATTGCAGATGACTCATTATGACCATTGGTAGATGTTGTTTTATTTATACCGATGCCCTGTATTTACTTAGATGGCTTTATGCGGCCCTGCGTGGCCACTTTCTCAACGCTGGTTTTTTGTCTGACTATGCAAAACTTCTAAAATAAAGAATTTAAAAAAAAAAAAAAAGGATCCATGTAATTGGGCGACTAGATGGGCCGAAAGGTTCTTATCTGCTGACATTTTTCTATGTTTCTATATAGACCTATTCGCTACACGCCTCAATACACAGGTTCCAAAATTTTACAGCTGGAAACCAGACCCCATGGCTGTAGCCACGGACGCCCTGGTCCAGAGTTGGCCTTATGGAATGCTTTATGCATTTCCCCCCTTCTTGCTTATACCAGCAGTATTACGCATAGTTCGGGCTCAACTAGCGACGTTGTAATAATAACACCACTATGACAGTCCCAACCATGGTTTCCACATCTTTTGGAACTAGCCATAGAGGTTCCCCGTCTCCTTCCTCTGTCGTCATCCATTTTGGAAGACCCGGAGGGAACTCTAGAGAACTTGCTATAGTCTCACACTATGCGACTGGTAGCTTGGAAAGTATCAGGGGTCACTGGCCTTCAGAGAGCATTTCGGCAGCAACTGCTTCCCTCCTTTCAAACTCATGGGCTCCCTCTACTAGGAAGAGATACCGTAGAGCCTGGGGCTCATGGGTTTCTTGGTGTCTGGGAGAACAGGTTGATCCCATTTCAGCTTCTTTGTCCCACTTACTGAAGTTTTTCACTCAACTACACCCTGTTCCAAACTATTATGCAAATTCGATTTCAGTGTCACAAAGATTAAATATGCTGTGTTTCAGTGTAACTCATGGATGATATTGTGTCTCGGGGCTCTTGTGATCACTGGAAACAATCTGGGACACCTGTGATAATTAGATAATGCCAGGTGAGCCCAATTAAAGGAAAACCTACTAAAGGAGGATGTTGCACATTATTAAGCACAGCACCATTTCCAAGCAATATGGGGAAGAAAAAGGATCTCTCTGCCGCCGAAAAGAGGGAAATGGTTCAATGCTTTGGACGAGGTATGAAAACATTCGATATTTCACGAAAACGTAAGCGTGATCATTGCACTATTAAGGGATTTGTGGCTGATTCAGAGCACAGACGGGTTCGTGCAGATAAAGGCAAATTGAGGAAGATTTCTGCCGGATCCATGCTCGGGTCAAGAGAGCAGCTGCTAAAATACCATTACATAGCAGCAAACAGATATTTGAAGCTGCTGGTGTCTCTGGAGTCCCACCGACATCAAGGTGTAGAGTCCTCAAGAGTCTTGCAACTGTGCATAAACCTTCCATTCGGCCACCACTAACCAATGCTCACAAGCAGAAACGGCTGCATTGGGCAGAAAAATACATGAAGACTAATTTTCAAACAGTCCTGTTCACTGAGTGCCATGCAACCCTGGATGGTCCAAATGGATGGAGTATTGGATGGTTGGTGGACGGCCACCCTGTTCCAACAAGGCTGCGACGCCAGCAAGGCGGTGGTGGAGTGATGTTTTGGGCCGGAATCATGGGAAGAGAGCTGGTCGGCCCCTTTTAGGGTCCCCGAAGGTGTAAAGATGACCTCTGCAAAGTATGTGGAGTTCCTGACTGACCACTTCCTTCCCTGGTACAGAAGGAAGAACTATGCTTTCCGTAATAAAATCATCTTCATGCATGACAATGCACCATCTCATGCTGCACAGAATACCTCTGCATCAATGGCTGCTATGGGGATAAAAGAGAACGTCATGGTGTGGCCTCCATCCTCCCCTGACCTCAATCCTATTGAGAACCTTTGGAGCATCCTCAAGCAAAAGATCTATGAGGGTGGGAGGCAGTTTACATCCAAACAGCCTCTCTGGGAGGCTATTCTGACATCTTGCAAACACATTCAAGCAGAAACTGTCCAAAACCTCACAAGTTCAATGGATGCAAGATTTGTGAAGCTGCTATCAAATAAGGGGTCCTATGTTACAATGTAACGGGACCTGTTAAAATGTTGTTCAAAGTTTGATTAAAATAGCTTTTGATTTGGAGTAAATATGCTGCAAACACAACAAATGACCATTTTCAGTTCTTTACAACCTATAAAGCAGGGGTCAAAATTTCCACTCGCCCCCTCGCAATTTGCGAGTAGAAATTGGGCTGTAATTGGAATGGCAGCGTCGGCATGGAGCCCTCACTGGCATTCCCTTTCATGTGATACTGTCTGCTCCAGTGCATAGCGAGGAAGGAGGCGGCGGCGCCGCAAGCAGGGACGGACCCGAACGCTGGGAGAGATGTGCTTTCACATCTTCCCAGCGTCTGCACTCAGCCAGCTTCCGTGTGGTCTGTGTCACGTGTGCTGATACAGAGCCTGGAAGCGATTGTGCATGAGAAAAAAAAGCTGAGTGAGGAGTGATCTGATTCCCCCCTCCTGATTAAACACTGGGCTGAGCAGCGGTATGTGTGTGTGTGTGTGTGGGGGGGGGGGGTTTGGAATCTGCTACATTCATGCTGTTTAACCCTGCAAGGCCAGAGTACTGACCAGATTCTCTGCTAAAGTGTTAGGTTGACGGGATAGCAGGAGGGATAACTATCTGGTAGAATTTATGTTTGTATGGGTGTGCATGTGAGCTGAGTGTGTATATGTGAGTGTGAGCTGGGTGTGTGTATATGTGTGTGAGCTGGGTGTGTGTATATGTGAGTGTTAGCTGGGTGTGTGTATATATGTGTGTGAGCTGGGTGTGTGTATATGTGAGTGTTAGCTGGGTGTGTGTATATGTGAGTGTGAGCTGGGTGTGTGTATATGTGAGTGTGAGCTGGGTGTGTGTATATGTGAGTGTGAGCTGGGTGTGTGTATATGTGAGTGTGAGCTGGGTGTGTGTATATGTGAGTGTGAGCTGGGTGTGTGTATATGTGTGAGCTGGGTGTGTGTATAGGTGCGTGTGAGAGGAGTGTATATGTGCCTGTGATAGGCCGTGTTAGTCCAGATGCCAAAATCACGAGTATAACCGTACGTAGTGATACTTTTTTTATATCTAACTAACGTTCCAATAAAAAAGGTATCACTACGTACTGCTATAGTTGTGATTTTTTTTATAAATCTGTTTATTATTGCAGAGGTAATTTATAAATCCCAGTTATTCAAAAGAACTGCATCAGAGCTCATGTGCTACATTCCCCATATGCAGCACAGAACTCTGGGTAAAACATACAAATGACATCTTCAATTTCTAATTTTTTTGCTGTGTGTATGTGTGTATAACTGGGGAAAGCTCCTGAGTGGCGCTGATACAGTAATGTGCGGTGTGTATGAGCATATCAGAGCACCACTGCAATAAAACTCACGGTAATGTGTCGTGTGTATGAGCTTATCCCGGAGTTCCACATCAATAAAACGCACGCTTATACACACACCGCACATTACTGTGAGTTTTATTACTGTGGTTTTCTGATACACTCATAGACACTGCGCAGTACGCTCATACACACGGCACATTACTGTGAGTGTTATTGCTGTGGTGCTGATACAGTAATGCGTAGTGTATATGAGTGTATCAGCACCACAGTAATAAAACCGTAATGTGTGCAGTGTGTATGAACGTATCACAGAGCTCCACAGCAATGAAACTCACAGTAATGTGCGCTGTGTATGACCGTATTCCAGAGCTCCACAGCAATAAAACTCACGTTCATACACACCGCACATTAGTGTAAGTTTTATTGCTGTGGAGCTCTGATACGGTCATACACACCGCACATTATTTTCCTTTTATGTTTACATTGCTTTGATATATTAATGATAATTTAAGAGGGTGTGTTTAGGGGCGGAGTTAAGTATAGGGGTTGGGAGGTGCAACTGGTGGTGAGTAAATCTTAAGGCCTGGCTAGTAGCTCAGAACCTGAAATTTTGAGCCCTGCTATAAAGCGTTTTGAAACTTACTGTGCAGAATAATTTGGAACATTGTGCATTGTAAGGTTTTTATTTTGAAAAAAAAAATCCTGTTATCATTAGGAGATTTGTTCAATAAAATGTGAATTGTATCTTAATAGTTAATAACATGAGAATTATGCTGACTGTTTTCATCAATTTACAATACAACCAAAGTGGTAGGCGCCCCCGCCTGTACCGCCACCAAATCTCCAAAGCCAGCCAGCAATCAGTGGTTTCCCCCAAACCAGTGAACAATAAACAACAAATACGTAACTGGCGGCGCGATGACAGTCGCTGTAGGATCTTGTGGTGGTTCTCTTATGTAATACCGTCCACATATGTTATAAAAAACAAAGAAAATACAATAGTGTAGACGAAAATGTAATAGTGGATACAGTAAATATTATGTTATTCCCACTCACAAAAGGAGAGCCCCAACACTGGCTCTGAGCGGGTCAGCACATGTGGTCATTGGTTCCCTTCTGAAGGAGGTGACCTACAACCTTCAGTGATGATGGTTCGCTTCCAATGTCGGTATATGAAGAAACATGTGGAAAGAAGAGAAACTCCCTTGCGTAGGTCTATTTAACACACGGTAAAGTACTGATGAAAGAATTGCACTCACGTGTGTTGGAGCTTAAAGCCAAGCTCTGGGATCAATCGCCTGTGGACTTATTGAAGGAAAAGCCCATAGAAACCTCTTTAGTCAGCAAAAACACCAGGGACTGATGCAAAGAAAATTTAATTGGACATAAAAACAAAATAAAATGAATAAAAGGGCCTTAGACCTTTCTGGGATAATTTTTTTCTCCTACAGGAGTGAAATTTGTCATTTCTAATAGGACAAAACCTTCTTTTATTGGAAGTGTTTTACCCAGCGTTTCCACAACGCCCCAATTTATGTCCTGTGCTTTGCTTAAAGGAGTATGAGAAGGTTACTGATAAAAATAGGACACCTACACTTAACCATTTGTTTATTTCACTTCGTAAACCTTATAATCCAGTCACATCCACGACACTGGCTAGATGGGTTAAATGGATAATGGCGGAGGCCGGGGTTGACGTATCCATTTTCAAAGTTCATTCGGCCCGGAGTGCTACGACCTCTGCGGCTCATTCACAGGGCTGACGTTTAGAAGATATTATTAATACAGCTGACTGGTCCCGGGAATCCACATTTCAGGAATTTTATTTTAAACCTATTGTACACATGTCACAATCACTAATTAAATAGGCTTTCAACTCGCATAATATGAGCCTCCATGTCTTGTGGGATAATTCCCAGATTCCCCTATTAATATGACGGGGAATCATAATTATAATAAAGACACGAGGCGAGTATTATCCCACCCTTATTTGGGTTTGCCCTCCCATGTATATTATACTGTTTATTGAGATTGTTGATACTGAGTTATCATTCAATAATTATTTCAGAAACATTAGTTTTAATTTACAATTTGTTTCAGCTTGAGTAGAAAGTCGAAGTCATACATTCTTCTTCATCTCATTCAAGTTGGAACTTGAAGAATTCATCCGTTGTCTGTCATCACGGGCTGTTTTTGTTCATCGTTCTTCAATATCTTCGAGTTGTTACACTCCGGTTGAGTTCCATCTGTCTTTGCTCAGAAAAGAGGATTTGGAGAATGTTACCTCAGGCTATATACGGGCAGCTGCTCGCTGATTGGCCGGCGCGACGCAAGAGTTAATACTATTGGACTATTCATTGTCTGTTAAGAATGAAACCTTTTTTTATGACAAAATACTTTGTTTGTATTTTGTCATGTGTTCTTTGCTGCTATCGGCAAAGTAAAGAAAAGAATAGCATAATATCCGCCTCCATGTCTTTTATTATGATTACAGAATAGGTAAGTATCTGGCTCCACCTGGGGACAAAACTGAACAATGCAGTGAAATAATGGATTTTTTTTGTTTTTTATGGAATATAAATTTTTATTAATTTTCAGTAAACAACAGAATATAACAGGTACAGTAGAAAGCTGGTGAAAAATGCGTTCAATCAGGAACCGAAGTAATGGCAAGTAATACAGAGTCATGTCAAGCATATGGAAAGAAAATATAACAACATTTCTGCCCGAAAAGGTCCTGAGTGAGAGTTAATCAATTAACCAACCGTACCTTTGACACATGAAAATAAAAAGGATCAGATCAGACAGAATAAAAAGAAAATTAAAAAATTAAACTAGGTCACTGTTGCAAACATAGGTATAAATGTAAATGCAATATAGCTGCCCAAAAGTCGCACATGAACTATAGCTCGTGAAATCATGGAGGAGAACAAGGAGTTTGCTCAGGAGTAACAATTAGCTGAGTAAGGGCTGGAGATTTCAGTCTGGTTTTAGGGTGTTTAGACACAAATTCTCCCCACCAATACCAAGTCCGACAGTATTTGTCATAATCATGCCCCAGGGAGTAATGTAACTCTTCTAATTCTCTAACATATTCGACCCTATCAATCCAGTCAAAAACAGTTGGGGGTATTGACTGTTTACAAACTTTTGGGATAAGCGCCCTCGCTGCGTTGAGTAGGTGGACGGCTAAGGATTTCACATACCTATTTATTGAGATCGGAATCACATGAAGAAGGGCTACTTGAGGGGTAAAAGGTAATTCTAAAGCCGTAATATCTTTAGTATACGTCCAGACCACCTCCCAAAATATATGTAAAAATGTACCTTTATTTTCCTTACATCTCCAGCATTCTGGAGAAGCATCACGATAGATGGCATATAAACGACTCGGGGTCAAATACCAACGGGACAAAAGTTTTGTAATTAGTCTCCTGGACACTGAGAGCTCTAGTAGAGCGAAACGTAACCTGAAACGCCGTCGACCTGTCCTCAGGAGTTAGTGGGTTAGGAAGTTCAGAGGACCATTTAAACGTATAAGGGGGTAATTCCTTAAATCGTGAAGCCACCAACATCGCATATATTACTGAGAGAATATGTGGAGGAGGCGGGTCTGAGGTACAAAGCTTCTCAAAAGGGGAAAGGTTGGAAGGGATAGGGGACATGCCCTGTAACACTCTACGGGATACAAAGTGTTGTAACTGCATATAACCATAGGCCATCATAGGTACGGTGGATCGATCTCCTATTAGAATGGTGGCAGGTAGCAGACCCGCCGGACTAAGATAAGCTTGAAGGGGAACATACGGGCCATCATAATCTAGACCTAAGAAGGACGGAGTATTACCAGGGGGAAAGTCCGGGTTATACGTATTCGGAGTCAGAAAGGAGGGTAAGAGAGATAAACCCCAGCGAACACGGTACAAACGCCGCCATCTCAGAGTAAGGGTAGATTGTCGGGTGAGAAACCGGACTTAAGGATTCAATAGATACAGTTTGCCACGGAATAGAAACTATGAGGACTCGTAAAAAGAGTTGTTCTAAATATACCCACAGTCTATGAGGAGGTGACATCGACCAGTCGCTAAGACGCGTAAAGAGAGCGGCATCATAAATTTTCATATGCGGAAGACCTAATCCACCCCTTGATTTAGGGCGTATTAAAACCTCATACCCTATCCGCGGTCTGTTACTCTTCCAAATAAATTTCAAAAAAGTAGTTTTCAATGTGCCAAAAAAGGACGGGGGTATGCAAATAGGTAAAGTCTGAAAGAAGTACAGGAATTTTGGGAGAATATTCATTTTTAAAATATTACGGCGTCCTAACCAAGAGAACTGTGGCTTTTGCCATTCCCTGAGATCGCGGGAGACACAATTTAGTAAGGGGACATAGTTCAAATCATACAAGGATGTTAAATCAGCAGGGAGCTGTATCCCTAAGTATTGAATGGCCTTAGCAGGCCAGAAAAATGGGGCCAGACTTTGCAAGGTCACTCTAGTAGAGAACGTAATACTCACCCCGAGCATTTCACATTTACTCATGTTAATTTTGAAATTCGAAACTGACAGAACAGCCGTCACCTTCAATTTATTAGCCCATAAAAAGTTAACAGTTCATTTGTTCAAGGTCAAATTTTGTTTATACAATTTATGTCAGTATGATCCCTGGGTGTATTGTGTTTCCCCTCGCAAATTCCCCGCACCAAACGCGTCTGCAATCCCTCACAATTTAATAACACCCAAATTGCCCAGTTTTTGTTCCCCCAAGTGTAGAATTCGTTAGTCCAATTTGTGCACGTATGTTTATGGTTGTTTATTATGTTCGTTGCCAAATCTGCCATGCCCAGCCATCATAGTTTATCTGCCCAGCGCAGCCCTGCTGCAGCTGCCGCCGGTCGAAGTCAAGCACAGCCGACATTCCTTGCACCCTGCACCACTCAGCCCCTGTTCCTGCCACTGGAGTGCTTTTTGGGCAGAGGGGCCCTGGGAACATGGTGCCACTGTGGGGTGAGTTCTAGAGACCAGCGCCACCGAGATCACCCCCCAATCAGCCGCTGGACTCAGGTCGGGTTTCCCAGCCGCAGAGGAGATCCGGCACCAGAGTCAGAGCTCGCACTCCAGGGGGTGGAATTTCCCGGGAGGGGAGCAGCCCAGGGCGGGCCAGACAGTGTGGCACCAAGAGCTGGAACCCTGTTAAACATACAATAAGGGCTCGGGCTAGAGACAGTGGCAGAACTGGCGCCGGGGTGTCTGGGGGCAGGCATGGGAGAGAACAAAGGGGGTGTCAACCATATAAATGGACCGTGTATGTGCTGTTTTACAAAAAAACAACTTGCTTAACCTATACTGCGTCTCGACGAGTATTTGGGAAGAGGGACTATCTGCTTGGTATTTCCTCCGGCTGACTTGCTAGCTTCCAACAAGGGACCTGACGCCGGCTCGCTACCACTGCTCACTGCAGAGCAACCCCGGCACCTACGGCGGATCTACTGCCTCCGAGTAGCAGCATCCGTCACAGACACATCAGCATATCTCTCAACCTCTTGCAAAAAAGCCTTGGTGGATCCAACCGGATCTAAGAGGGTGAGGAGTATATCATCTGCAAACGCAGAAATCTTGAAGTGGTGAAACAGAAGGGCCACACCGTTTATGGAGTCATTATCTCTGATCCGCTGGAGAAACGGTTCCAGAGCTAAAACAAACAAAAGAGGGGACAGGGGGCAACCCTGACACGTACCGTTAGCTATAGACACTGGCGCAGAAAGTTCTCCATTAACACGGATCGAGGCCGTAGGGTTAGTATACAATGCTGATATCCAAGTTAGCCATCTAGGGCCCAAACAGAAAATTTTCAGGACCGCTAATAAAAATGTCCAGTCCACTCTGTAGAACGCCTTTTCGGCGTCGACAGAGAGAAGGGCCATTGGAAAGCCAACAGTGCGAGCCCTATGGATTAAATTAATAGCACGGAGTGTATTATCCCGTGTCCCTCTTTGTGGGACAAAGCCCACCTGGTCGGGGTGGATTAAGGAAGGCAAGTATGGGCTCAATCGCATGGCAAGCATTTTTGCCATTAATTTGACATCAGAATTAATTAAAGAAATGGGGCAATAATTTTGACACAGTAAAGGGTCCTTTCCAGGTTTCGGGATAAGAGCTATTGTAGCTCGTAGCGCCGAGCCCGGAAAGCAAACTCGATCGTCCAGAGCATTCAATGAGGAAAGTAAGTGTGGGCCTAAGAGGGGTAGATAAGTTTTATACCTTATTGTCCTCCTCACATCTCACCACGTGCCCGCTCGACCCCATTCCCTCACATCTAATTCCTCCCCTCTCCTCCTCCCTCACCCCTGCTCTCACACACATCTTCAACCTATCTCTCTCCACTGGCTCCTTTCCATCTGCCTTCAAACACGCGCTAGTTACCCCTTTACTAAAGAAACCATCCCTAGATCCCAACTCTCCATCCAACTACCGTCCTGTATCCCTGCTTCCCTTACCTCTAAGCTCTTAGAAAAACTAGTCTTCAACCGCCTCTCCCTCTTCCTGTCCTCCAATTCACTACTTGACCCCCTGCAATCTGGCTTCCGTCCGCTACACTCAACTGAAACTGCCCTCACCAAAGTCACCAACGACCTCCTAACTGCAAAAAACATGGCCACTATTCTATTCTCATCCTGCTTGACCTCTCGGCTGCTTTTGACACTGTTGACCACCCCCTCCTTCTACAGACCCTCAACTCTCTGGGTCTCGGTGACACTGCACTTGCTTGGATTGACTCCTATTTATCCAACAGGTCCTTCTGTGTGTCCTTTGCTGGTAACTCCTCCTCCTCATTGCCTCTATCTGTTGGTGTACCTCAAGGCTCTGTCCTTGGTCCTCTGCTCTTTTCCATCTACACCTCCTCCCTGGGCAAAATCATCAACAGCTTTGGCTTTAATTACCACCTCTACGCTGATGACACTCAGATCTACCTCTCTACCCCTGATCTCTCTCCCCCTGTCCTTTCCAAAGTCAGTGACTGTTTATCTGGCATCTCCTCCTGGATGGCCTCCCACCACCTAAAGATCAACATGTCAAAGACTGAGCTCCTACTTATTCCTCCCTCTAATGCCGCCCCACCTCCTGACTTCTCGATCACGGTGGAGGGTATCACCATCTCCCCATCAAACCAAGTTCGCTGTCTTGGAGTTACACTTGACTCTGCTCTTTCCTTCATCCCCCACATCAAGTCTCTTTCCTCCTCCTGCCGATATCAACTGCGTAATATTTACAGAATTCGGCCATTTCTTACCGCTGTCACCACAAAACAACTCATACACGCCCTGGTAATCTCCCGACTCGACTATTGCAATAATCTCTTATCTGGCCTCCCTCTGTCCCACCTCTCCCCCCTACAATCCATCCTGAACGCCTCCGCCAGGCTAATTCACCTCACCCGCCGCTCTGTCTCTGCCGCTCCCCTCTGCGAGTCCCTTCACTGGCTCCCCATCCACTGCAGAATTAAGTTCAAAATCCTTATCCTTACCTACAAAACCCTCACTAACTCAGCTCCCCACTACCTGTCCTCACTAATCACCAAATACACCCCAGCCCGCTCCCTAAGGTCAAACAGTGACCTGCGCCTAGCTTCTCCCCGCATCACCTCTTCCCATGATAGACTGCAGGATTTCTCACGCGCAGCCCCCACTCTCTGGAACGCTCTCCCTCGTACTGTCAGACTTTCCCCTAACTTCTCTTCCTTCAAACGCTCCCTGAAAACATTCCTATTTAGGGAAGCCTACCACCCAACTCACTGACGCAACCATCAATCACTCTCACCTTACAGTCCTCTCCTCCTGTTTCCAACCCCAACCCTCCCAGATTGTGAGTTCCTACGGGAATAGGGCCCTCATCTCCTCCTGTACTGTTTGTCAAATGTTGTTCAATGTATTGTAACCCTGTCTATACTGTGCTTATTGTACAGCGCTGCGGAATATGCTGGCGCTTTATAAATAAAGAATAATAATAATAATAATAGTAAGCGACAGAAAAACCATCGGGTCCGGGGCTCTTGCCCGTGGGAGTGGCTTTAAGGGCGGCTGACAACTCCTCCAAAGTAAAAGGGACATCTAAGCCCTCAGCCTCTGTCACAGACAGCTGAGCCTGTAAAGATTTATCTAAATATGCCAACAGGGATTGGGGTGAAGGTGGTGTCGGGCGTAGTGAGTAAAGCGACTGGTAATACTGGACAAATTGTTCTGAGATATCTGCATTCAGGGACATGAGGTGGCCACTAGGGGATTTCAGTTTAGGTATATAAGTCACTAGATATTTTTGTTGAAGGGCCCTAGCAAGTAATTTACCACATCTATTACCAAGGACATAAAAAGAATGTTTCGTGAGAAGGAGTGATTGTTTAGCCTTCTGGTGCAGGAGCTGACGAAGTTCGGTTCTCAATGCCACAAGAGCGGTATAGTGATCAACTGACTCAGTAGACTTTTGCAGGGTTTCGGCCGCTTGGATATCAGCAAGTAAGTCCTGGATTCTAGCAATCCTATCCCGTTTACGCCTCGAGCCTATTTGGATCAGGGTCCCTCTCAGGACGCACTTATGAGCTTCCCATAAAACCGGAGCATTCACATCGTCCGTGGCATTTTCCTCAAAATATCATACTATAGCCTCCGAGATGCCATCTCTCTCAATCTTATCTTTTAACACAGTGTCATTCATATGCCATTGGAGGGATCGGCGGGGTAATGTAGGCAAGGAAAGGGTCAAAAAAACAGGGGCATGATCCGACCATGTGATATTGCCTATGCGGACCGAACGAATAAAACCCAGATCATGATGTCTAAGCAAAAATAAATCTAATCGAGAATACACTTTGGCCGCAGCCGAGTAAAAAGTATAATCTCGACCGAGGGGATGCATTGTCCTCCAACAATCCACAAAACGACCAGCATGTAATATCTGAAGGAACCAACGTCTTTTAGACGAAGAGGATGACACATGTGATGAGGGTGTCTCATTCGGGGTATCAGCGGAGACATTAAAATCGCCGCCACAGATCAACAGACCCTCAGCAAATTTTTCCAACTTTGTCAGGACTTTGTCCAAGAAGGCACATTGTTTAACCCTTTCGCTGCTGAGGCTTTTCCCGCCTCTGTGCTGAGGTCATTTTTACCGGTTTTGCTCATCATGTTTAAACGTGTTTTGAAGGCTTATTTTAGTATATTACCCAGACATATTCTATATCGTTCTTTCCGTCAGACTCGGTAGAGTCATAATATGTCATTATTATATGTATACGTTATGTCATGTCTGTATATTATAACAAAAAATGCAATAAAATATGTATTTTCAATAATTTACAACGTGTAAAGTTTTTTTTTCACATTTTAACATGCGAGCAATTGCGGTTATATTTTGTATGGGGTGCGCTTGTTAAAAAAATTTCGAGATGGGGACTCGTTACATTTTTTTTGGGGGAAAATTACGCGATTTTTAACAAACGCACCGCATCCAAAAATCGTTAGTGCAGCATCATTGTTCACATTATAATTGAAATGGGAACAATATTGCTACACTAACAAACCAAAAAAAATGTTTATTTTTTTTTATAATTTTTTTTTAAATATATTTTTATTTTTAATTTTAATTAAAAAAAATTTTTAAAAACTTTTTTCACATTCGTGTTTGGTATCGTTGGAATGGCCATGCTCTGGCCGATCCAACCATACCAAACATTAACCCCTAGCTGCCACGGATCGGGAGATAGGGAGTTCATTGGAACTCCCTATCTCCACCGTTGGTGGCAGTTAGGGGTTAACTCTAGGACTGGCGTCATCGTGCATAGCACGATGACGCCAGTCCTCAGGGGGAGTTCCCAGAGGCTTGACCGACATCCAAGATGTCGGCCAGCTCCGGGAAAGGATCGTGAACCGGCGCTTTTCAGCGCCGATTCGCGATCCAGCTCCCCAGGGGTTAATGCCAGGCACCATTTGGAAGGGCAGGCTGTGCCCTTCCAAATGGTGCCTGGGTTAACTCCCGCAACGCCGCCGATCGGGAGGGAGAGGTCCGAAGGACCTCCCCCCCCCTCCCTTTCAGGCGCCTCCTCCGCACATGCGGGGGGGGGGCCTGAATTAGGTGTCATCGCGCTGCCGCGATGACACCTAATTCCAGCGGCTGCGGTTCCGGATGCCGGGCTGACATCGAGGATGTCAGCCCGCACCGGGGGGGCCAGCGATCGGCCGGAACCCGGCCGAACGCTGACCCCAATGGGAGGACGCGCTCAGCGCGTCCTCCGCACAGCAGCGGTAATGCGGAGGACGCGCTGAGCGCATCCTCCGCATTGAATTGGTTAATACAGGGGTGGGCAAACATTTTCTACAGAGTGTCGGGTATATTACAGAAAGGAAAAATTAAAATGGATGCCTGTAGCCATTTTGTTTTTAAAGACAGTTTTTCTTTCAATTTTCTCTAGGTTTAGAAATGAACGAGATTTTTTTTTACAGAGTTCATTCCAGGGTGAAGTCTTTTATATTTTTTTAAGAAGTGCCAGACATGAAGGAATCTAGAATGTTTTTGTGTGATAATGCTAGAGTTAAGTGCTAAGACGTGTTATAATTAAATTTATTGGTCTGTCTTAAGTTTTTAAAACAAAAGATATTTTGTCTTTTGGGTATAGGAATAAGAGTTAATATCTCTGTAATATAGATTTATTTTCACAAAATATATGTTTATAATCAAGGTATATTTTATTATATTTACAGTAGGAAATATATACTCCAATAAATATTGTAGAAAGTATATAATTGGTAAATAATAAAAATTACTAAAGAGTATATTCTGTTGAGTTAACCAGAAAATAATCCAGCTGATAGTAAGTAATTTCAAAAGGGAGTGAGGATATAAATTAGGTATGACAGATAGAGACACCGTGTCTAGTTGGGAGAAGAGAAGGTCTTTGTGTAGATTGACCTTTTGACCCGAGATAAGAATATTAAAAAGAAATGGTGGAATTAATTAAGAAGTGCAATACTGCCCTCTAGAGGATAGTAAATATTAGAATAATATTGCCAGTGACGTCAAATTTACTATAATTGAAGTGGCAGTGTTGGTTGCAAGTCAGTCGGAGATTCCAGCATTCAGAGACTCACACCGAAATGCATTACACATGACCCTCTGAGAGTCGGAGATTCCAGCATTCAGACTCACACCGAAATGCATTCAGACGTCCAGTACACATGACCCTCTGAGAGTCCAAGATTCCAACACTCAGACTCACACCACGATACAGGCAGATCCAAAGACCTGATGCAATCAAGATTCTCACCAAATCTCTAACTCACATGCATTGATTATCTGATATCGATAATCTTCACACCTTCCAAAAATATTACATCAGGAATTCCAAGGCAGACTTATCAAAATCCAAATTGGACAGGTAATGTATGAAATTAAGGAATTAATGTAATTCTATATATTTGTAGATATTCTTGCAACGTAGACTGAGATTTCTCAGATACTTGGGTAACTCCAAAAATTCTAAGTATTTCTATTCTGCAGATAGAAATATGAAGAAGTGGATATAAGGATTTATTCCTAAAAGAAATGTTGTAAGATTGATACCAATATATATATTGAATTTGGAAATGACTGTGATTAAAATTAATAAGCAAGGAATTATATAACTACAAAATAAAAAGCAGAAGATTAGAAGTTTAATTCTCGAGATTAGGGGAGGATTCACTAAATAAGTTTTTATTATTTATCATTAAATTAGCTTATCTTTTGTTGATCCATGTAGTATAAAGATATATATATATATATCTATAAGAGCTGGCTGGTTAAACATTGTTTGCAGGGAAATGCATGTTATATTAAGCAGAAATGTTTATTAACCATTTGTGTATTAGTTACTAACTGATACGGTAAATGATATTAATCATATATGCAGTTACTAACCGGAGATACATATATTGTGAAGCTAGTTTTTATATGCTGATGGATTGTGGTTTGTAAATTTTTCTTTATGATATGAGATTTGAAACTTTTTTCTATACGTAATAAATATATATATATTTTTATCCGATTATTGATTATTGTATTTTTCAAAGCAAAACACAGACAATTAAAAGAATTCAGGAGAATTTCTAAGAAATCTAAACCATTGATATTTGTGTCTCGTATGGATTTCTTATGAAATAATAATCCCTAATATATTGGAGGCAACTGCCGAGATAGGTCCAGTAAGTCCAATATAGACATATTGGAGGCTTGGCTGATAAGTCCAATATATAACGTGTTGTATTCACGTGCAGAGATTATATCCGACAAATTGGAGGCACTGCTGAGATAGGTCCAGTAAATCCAATATAACAAATTGGAGGCACTGTACCGAGATTGTAGTTTTTGTTTGGAATATAATTGTCAGTATTGTCTGATTAGACAGAGATAAAATATAATATATATATATATATATTTTGACTCCTTGTTGTATTTTGACTTGTGGTTTTACGGTTGTCTACTAAACAGTGTAAAAATGTCAGAGTCAGAATCTGAGACTCAGGAAGATGTAGAAATACATGCATATCAAATAGTATTGATAGATGTTATGTCTTATCTAAAGGACAAGTTACACATCACAGGCGATTTATTTGATTGGATAAAAGAATTAAAATCAAATGTATCTAATTATGTTGATTCAATCTGGTCAGATCAATCAAATTTTCTTGAGTGTGTGCGAAAGATAAGTGCAGCCACAAATAAAAAAGACAAAGAGATTTTTGTTTTAAAAATTGTGCCTGAATGCATATATTTGATCACAGAAATGAACAAGCGATTGAATGATGACAAAGAAACCAGAGACAGCTTAGAAAATAAAAATTGTGACTTGCATGATACCGTAAATAAATTAAAAGATGAGTCAGAACGAATGATAATGGAGATGAAAGTGTGTGCAAAAGAAAAAGATCAATTGCAAGATGAGAGTGCTCAATTATCCAAATTAAATAAGGAGCTGAATAAAAAATTGGCGAGAATGAAACGCGAACATGAGAAATTCGCTGAGGAGTTACGTCAGATTGAAACTGATGTTCGAAGGGTTAAAAATCCTTCGTTAGAGAAGTTCCCTTTGAAAGCTTTGAGTCCTAACTCATCACTGATTAGGCCTGACAGCTCTATTTATCTGAAGAGACAGAGTGAGCAGAGCGAAAGCAAAAGTGAAACTAAATCTTATGATGAAAAAAGAGCGAAGCCTCTTACACAGGAGTATTTCAAATCACATCACTCTAGCCAGCCACAGCCTATTAAGAAATCTCATAAAGTTCAGGATTTAACGAAAATCGTTAATTTCTTAAAAAACTCAGTAGGTATTTTTGACCTTAAGGCATCGCCAAAAATAATAAATCATTTAAATATGTTTGAAGAAGCTTTGGCAATATTAAGAATTAATTCAGATGCTCAGAAAATTGAGTTGATCCCATGGGTCTTTGAAGGCAAACATAGGTATTTTTTCAGTCTTTGAAAGAATCTGGTATACGTAACTGGAGTAAAATAGTCTCTGAGGTCAAATCTGAATTTGGGCCTCACCGTACCAGTCTAGCTGCGAAAAGAGCAATTTTAACTCTAAAATGCAGACCTAATCAAAGCCCCCGTGAATTTCTTTCAGTCCTTAAAAATGCGTACAGCTTGGCTGAAAGAAACTCAGATTTTGAAAACCCTGAATTTATCCAATTATTTTATGACGCATTGCCAAATAAAATAAAGGTTATTTTCGCAAGAGATTATGACCCAAGAAATGGTTTGGATTGGGTACTAAAAGAAAGTATGACCCTATTTACTGTATTTGAATATAGTGAAGAAACTCAGGGGAAAAGAGTGAAAAACTCACCTGAGGAAATAGCGGAAACTCACGTTAAAAAGGGTGATATTAAATTTGAGTCCCACAAAAAGAGTTATGCGGAAATATTGCGTGACTCCATACCTCAAAGGGAAAAATCCAAGCCAGATCAGGAAAGAGGGTTTGCCAGAGAAAATTCAGGAAGTAAATTTCAATCTAGGAAGCAATGGGTACCTAGAAGTCAGTGGGTTTAATCAAGGGAAAATGTACCTAGACAGGAAGCAACCAGAGGTAAGACTGAATCTGAGGAGTCTGATAATGCGCAAGCTTCATCCCCAAGGACGAATAGAAAGCGGAGATATAATGTACGCCAGCGTATTGGTCAAATGCAGGAAAATTTCCATGTGCTGACAGAAAAACTGGATCAGATCACTCAGTTAATGACTGGAAATAACTCTGGTCAGGTTGTAAGCAATGCAACACCTACAGCCCCGCCCAACCAGTGACTAGATGAGGTTTCTGATGAAGTAACCAGTATCCATGACAATTTACCAGAAAGGGATGATGAAATGATTAATACAAATGTTTGTATGGTTGATGATTTAAACCCTTCCCTGCAAAGAGAATTCGGCCATTTCTTACTGCTGTCACCACAAAACAACTCATACACGCCCTGGTAATCTCCCGATTTGACTATTGCAATAATCTCTTATCTGGCCTCCCTCTGTCCCGCCTCTCCCCCCTACAATCCATCCTGAACGCCTCCGCCAGGCTAATTCACCTCACCCGCCGCTCTGTCTCTGTCGCTCCCCTCTGCGAGTCCCTTCACTGGCTCCCCATCCACTGCAGAATTAACTTCAAAATCCTTATTCTTACCTACAAAACCCTCACTAACTCAGAGCCCCACTACCTGTCCTCACTAATCACCAGATACACCCCAGCCCGCTCCCTAAGGTCAAACAGTGACCTGCGCCTAGCTTCTCCCCGCATCACCTCTTCCCATGATAGACTGCAGGATTTCTCACGCGCAGCCCCCACTCTCTGGAACGCTCTCCCTCGTACTGTCAGACTTTCCCCTAACTTCTCTTCCTTCAAACGCTCCCTGAAAACATTCCTATTTAGGGAAGCCGACCACCCAACTCACTGACACAACCATCAATCACTCTCACCTTACAGTCCTCTCCTCCTGATTCCAACCCTCCTAGATTGTGAGTTCCTACGGGAATAGGGCCCTCATCTCCTCCTGTACTGTTTGTCAAATGTTGTTCAATGTATTGTAACCCTGTCTATACTGTGCTTATTGTACAGCACTGCGGAATATGCTGGCGCTTTATAAATAAAGAATAATAATAATAATAATAATAGAAGGAAAATGTATTTTATCTCCCCAGACTAAGTGCGAGCAAGCTGAGAAGACTGGATCCGAAATGGAAAGCACAGCTGCCAAAAGCACGTTTGAGAGAGCAAAATCAGTCGGTAAAATCTGTACAAAACCTAATTTCATATCTCACTCTAAATTTCTCTGTAAATTGCATAGCATTGAAGACCGATATTATGTGAATGTAGAATTACAAGATAATTTACCACATATTCCGTTCTTGCTAGACAGTGGAAGCCAAGTTACGTTAATATCAGCCCATTATTTTGAACAGGTCCAAGAACTGTCCTCCAGGAAGCCTAGATTAGATAAATCAAATGCTAATCTAGTGAGTGTGAGTGGCACATCTCTGAAAGTTCTGGGCACGGCTAAATTGGATTTTAAATTGGGGAATAAAGTAATTCGGCATCCAGCGCTTGTTGTGGATCTGCCCCAAAATCGCCTAATTATTGGAATGGACCTTTTCAAAAGGTTAAATCCAATCATTGATTTTATCAATGAGGTTATTTGATCCCAAGTAAATGTTCCAATCAGCTACGATAGATCCCAATCCCATCATGCTCAGCGTAACTGCCACGTGATTGAGGAAAGGCCGGATTCTATTGAAGTCCACTTCAGAAATAGCCAGACACCTGATATCTCTTTCTTAAGGCCAAAGCCCCTGACTCCAGGAGAGCAGGAGGATAACACCATATGTGTTCCCCCCGAGAGAATTCCAGATATGTCTGGAAAATGACGTGCTAATTATTCACCTCCACAAGAGGGAGACAGAACCAAATGGACATAGTGACCCTGAAGTGATCAGATACCCAAATCCTCAAGATGAGTGGATAACAGATCTAGATAATGACGGAGACAGTCCTAATGTTATTGGAAAAAGTTATGCTATGTATTTTTAGAAGAAATAAAACTGCCAAGCTCAATTGCATGATTGTCATCCTGGATCATCTCATGATATGTGAAAATGGACCAATAGAAGACACTTAACTGGTATCATGTGAAGTGATGTTTTGATTAACATGTGATTCTTCTTCCCAGCATTCAGATGTTTAACTCAAGCTAGTAGATAGACTAGATCCGAACGGTTAATTAAATTTAATCAGAGATCAGAGTATCTATAGGGAAATTGAGTGAAATCGCTAGTCTATGAATGGTTATTTATACTCTTTCTTTCAACAGAAATTGAGAAAAGTGGTTAATCCGAACCGAGACGCTAATCCGCAAAGATGAATCGGACCACCAAGGAGACTGCGATTATCTGGAAATTCTACGGTTTTCCGCACAATTCCAAGGAGAATGCTAAAGTCCCATGCGAATCAAGCTCATGCAAGCCTGAAAGACATGCTGGATAAAGCCAGGATACCGTTGATTGCTATGTACAAGAACCACCGAAGGAAAAGATTTGCCGCATATTTTATTGCAACCGCTGTTTGATACAGAGAGAGAAGCAAATGTTTACCGGAAGGATCTGGTACAAAACAAGAGAGTGTTCATACCCACACCAGTGATTCTCGTGAAAGTTCCTAAAGAATCAAGAGTTGTTATCGAGAAGTTACTTTTTATAAATTAAGTCTGGTATGACGAGATGCAAATCGTTGTCGTATTCCAAGGGCAAGAGATACCCATGAATCCAGATTGAAATCTTTGCTAAAGAACTAGCCTGACCATACTATTGAACTTCTAATAAAAAGATAATCTAACAATTTATGCTCCAATGTATTCACAGATTGATCATCAATTGCTATCTGCTTATAACGGGCCAAAGATTACAGAGATTGTGATTTGTATAGTAATTATGTTTCTAACTGTCTGGATGATTGTACTAACAAAGAAAGTACGTACATTGAAGTTTAAAAACCCTGCATCTTCAATTATTAAATGGATGAAAGAAGAAAAACGTGTTGCGAAAGGTGGAAACCTAGCCTAATTGGTAAAGGGGGGAGATATTGTATGTTTTCCTCAAATTTATTTGATCAATAAATAGATGAAACCAAAGGGGGGTTATGTCGGTTATATTACAGAAAGGAAAAATTAAAATGGATGCCTGTAGCCATTTTGTTTTTAAAGACAGTTTTTCTTTCAATTTTCTCTAGGTTTAGAAATGAACGAGATTTTTTTTTTACAGAGTTCATTCCTGGGTGAAGTCTTTTATATTTTTTTAAGAAGTGCCAGACATGAAGGAATCTAGAATGTTTTTGTGTGATAATGCTAGAGTTAAGTGCTAAGACGTGTCATAATTAAATTTATTGGTCTGTCTTAAGTTTTTAAAACAAAAGATATTTTGTCTTTTGGGTATAGGAATAAGAGTTAATATCTCTGTAATATAGATTTATTTTCACAAAATATATGTTTATAATCAAGGTATATTTTATTATATTTACAGTAGGAAATATATACTCCAATAAATATTGTTGAAAGTATATAATTGTTAAATAATAAAAATTACTAAAGAATAGATTCTGTTGAGTTAACCAGAAAATAATCCAGCTGATAGTAAGTAATTTCAAAAGGGAGTGAGGATATAAATTAGAGACACCGTGTCTAGTTGGGAGAAGAGAAGGTCTTTGTGTAGATTGACCTTTTGACCCGAGATAAGAATATTAAAAAGAAATGGTGGAATTAATTAAGAAGTGCAATACTGCCCTCTAGAGGATAGTAAATATTAGAATAATATTGCCAGTGACGTCAAATTTACTATAATTGAAGTGGCAGTGTTGGTTGCAAGTCAGTCGGAGATTCCAGCATTCAGAGTCACACCGCAATGCATTCAGACGTCCAGTACACATGACACTCTGAGAGTCCAAGATTCCAACACTCAGACTCACACCACGATGCAGGCAGATCCCAAGACATGAGGCAATCAAGATTCTCACCAAATCTCTAACTCACATGCATTGATTATCTGATATCGATAATCTTCACACATTCCAAAAATATTACATCAGGAATTCCAAGGCAGACTTATCAAAATCCAAATTGGACAGGTAATGTATGAAATTAAGGAATTAATGTAATTCTATATATTTGTAGATATTCTTGCAACGTAGACTGAGATTTCTCAGATACTTGGGTAACTCCAAAAATTCTAAGTATTTCTATTCTGCAGATAGAAATATGAAGAAGTGGATATAAGGATTTATTCCTAAAAGAAATGTTGTAAGATTGATACCAATATATATATTGAATTTGGAAATGACTGTGATTAAAATTAATAAGCAAGGAATTATATAACTACAAAATAAAAAGCAGAAGATTAGAAGTTTAATTCTCGAGATTAGGGGAGGATTCACTAAATAAGTTTTTATTATTTATCATTAAATTAGCTTATCTTTTGTTGATCCATGTAGTATAAAGATATATATATATATATCTATAAGAGCTGGCTGGTTAAACATTGTTTGCTGGGAAATGCATGTTGTATTAAGCAGAAATGTTTATTAACCATTTGTGTATTAGTTACTAACTGATAAGGTAAATGATATTAATCATATATGCAGTTACTAACCGGAGATACATATATTGTGAAGCTAGTTTTTATATGCTGATGGATTGTGGTTTGTAAATTTTTGTTTATGATATGAGATTTGAAACTTTTTTGTATACGTAATAAATATATATATATTTTTATCCGATTATTGATTATTGTATTTTTCAAAGCAAAACACAGACAATTAAAAGAATTCAGGAGAATTTCTAAGAAATATAAACGATTGATATTTGTGTCTTGTATGGATTTCTTATGAAATAATAATCCCTGATATATTGGAGGCAACTGCCGAGATAGGTCCAGTAAGTCCAATATAGACATATTGGAGGCTTGGCTGATAAATCCAATATATAACGTGTTGTATTCACGTGCAGAGATAATATCCGACAAGAGGGCCACATTGAAAACTTTATTGTTATCGGGGGGCCGCATATATATTTTGTCTACTATAGCCAGAAACATGCCCCCAGAAGTAATTATAACCAGACACTTGCCCCCAGAACTAATTACAGCCAGACACTTGCCCCAGCTCACATAGATATATTTGCCCCAGCTCACATGGATATATTTGCCCCCAACTCACATGGATATATTGCCCCAGACCAGCTCACATGTATATATTGCCCCAGACCAGCTCATATGGATATATTGCCCCAGTCCAGCTCATATGGCTATATTGCCCCAGTCCAGCTCACATGGCTATATTGCCCCAGTCCAGCTCACATGGATATATATTGCCCCCCAACTCACATGGATATATATTGCCCCAGTTTACATGGATATATATTGCCCCCACCTCACATGGATATATATTGCCCCCAGCTCACATGGATATATTTGCCCCAGCTCACCTGGATATATATTGCCCCCAGGCAGCTCACATGGATATATTTGCCCCCAGCTCACATGGATATATATTTCCCCAGCTCATATGGATATATATTGCCCCATGCAGCTCACATGGATATATTTGCCCCCAGCTCACATGGATATATATTGCCCCATGCAGCTCACATGGATATATTTGCCCCAGCTCACATGGATATAATTGCCCCCAGCTCATATAAGTATATTTGCCCTCAGCTCATATGGATATAATTGCCCTCCGCTCATATGGATATAATTGCTCCAGCTCATATGGATATAATTGCCCTCAGCTCATATGGATATAATTGCTCCAGATCATATGGATATAATTGACCCCAGGCAGCTCATATGGATATAATTGCCCCCAGGCAGCTCATATGAATATATTTGCTCCAGCTCATATGTATATAATTGCCCCAGCTCAGCTCATATGGATATAATTTCCCCAGCTCATATGGATATAATTGCCCCCAGGCAGCTCATATGGGTATATTTGCCCCAGCTCATATGGATATAATTGCCCCCAGCTCATATGGATATAATTGCCCCCAGCTCATATGGATATAATTGCCCCCAGCTCTCACGCTGCGCAGCAGGGCCAGGGCCCAGGAGGTACCTTGAGACTGAGTTGGGGCGGGGCTTCCAAAGTTGCACCAGGGGGCCTTGGGCATGATGATGGATGCCGGTGGTTCCCTCGGCTCGGCCTGAGGTCACGCCGGTGATGGTCAGGCCAATCCGGCACTGCAGGGCAGGCAGAATCACTCGACTGTGTGCAGCCTCCTGCTTCCCGCCCATGTGACAGGCCTGCCTGGCGCAGGTGCACTAGTCTCTCACCGCCAGTCCAGCACCGCGGTCCGCCTCGAGTAACACCACGTGATGGCTCACTGCCTGTTCACACTGAGTGCAGCTGCGAGTGGCGGGCCCCAAAAAACTCGGCGGCAGGCCGCATGTGGCCCGCGGGCCGTAGTTTGCCTACCCCTAGTTTAATATTAGGGAGATAAAAATTGGTTAGCGTGAAATAATGCAGTTTTAGTGCAAACAATCAAATGCAGTTCATATGAATCAGCAGCAAAATTCAACCAGCACAGTGGTCTACCTCAAACCACCGAAATAATAGTATAAAGGAGTGTGGTGAAAAAGGCGCTTCCTTCTGAAGAAAAGGAGTTCCCCTCGAGTGAGACAAAGTTCTTGCTCTTTAAGTTCACATTAGGTTTGGAAACGTCTTCAACCCTCAAAGAAAGCATAAGACCTAAAACAGGACATGGTGTAGCCTGTGTGACCAGTGGAGCTCCCAAAAAGGTATATAGAAGTTACTCATGTGGTCATGTGTCACTCATCGGACACTAGATGAATAGGCAGCTGGTATAATATGGAGATACCGGATCTCCCTCTGATGATTGCCCGAGATCCTTCCTTGGTAGAGTAAAAGGTACAGCAGCAGGACCATCAATAAGGAGAATGAAGAAATTAAAAGGTTTATTCCATAAAAATAGTGAGAGAAAGGGGGGAGTGTGAGGGTCCTGAGAACGAGCAAAAGCACTGGTGGCTTGCTCTGCGGTAGGGGCCCGCTCAGGTCTCACAAGGTTTTAGCTTGTATGTGCCATTACAGGGATGAATGTTCCATATGCAAATCAGCTGCTCTCACCCAGAAAGGGTGGCCAGTGCTGACTGCCAAGGACATCATCCCTGCACGAGAGGTGCAGCAACCCCCGACAATTGTTTCGGCCTTGTTAGGCCTCGTCAGGAGGGTATGGCTGACACCACTCTAGGCACACCAAGCAAGGGGTCCACGTCTGGATGACCCTGTATACTTATAGTGAGAGAAAGGGGGGGTGTGAGGGTCCGGAGAACGAGCAAAAGCACTACTGGCTTTCTCTGCGGTGGGTGCCCGCTCAGGTCTCACAAGGTTTTAGCTTGATTGTGCGATTACAGGGATGAATGTTCCATATGCAAATCTGCTGCTCTCACCCAAAAAGGGTGGCCAGTGCTGACTGCCAAGGACATCATCCCTGCACGAGAGGTGCAGCAACCCCCGACGATCGTTTCGGCCTTGTTAGGCCCCGTCAGGAGGGCATAGCTGACACCCCTCTAGGCACACCAAGGCCAACTATACTCAATGGCGAAATGAAAGTGAAAGGCTTCCGGCGTTCGGCGGTGCATCCACGCATGTGCGTGTCGTCATCGAATCGTGACTTGCGTTCCGCCTCCAAAATGGCTGTGTGTTCCACTTTGAAGTAACATTTCGGTTTTCTTTTCCCCTTCTAGGGAGATCCTCGAAGTCAGCGCAAACCTATACCGACTCACATTTTCTTAACTCAAATTATCAGGTTCTGCTGGCACAGTATTTTCAGTCTCCATGGGAACATATTCATGCACCAGGGTTTTTCTAGGAGCCGGCTTGGGTAGGGGTGACAGCCTTGCTACCAGGGTTCTCCTGGGGGCAGGTGCGGGAGCAGTGGGTTTTCCAGGAGCCGGTTTGGGAGCAGCGGGTGCTGGTCTTGGTACTTGGGCAGACCTAGGTACCGGAGGTCTCACCAGGGCAGACTTGGACACTGGTGCAGGTTTGTGTACCGGGGCTGGGTGCTTGGTTGGCCTTATGGGACAGCTGGTCAGCCAGTGGGTTGGAGCGGCACAGTACAGGCACAAACCTTTAGCTTGTCTCCTGGCACGCTCCTGTGGGGATAGCGGTCCATAGTATTTTCTTGCAGGAGAAGTGCACACCATGCCAGGTGAGCCCCACACAGACTGTAGCAGCTCTTTCATGAATTCAGTCAGGTGTGCAAACATTTCTTGCAGGGTTTTCTTTACCAGCTCCACCACGAAATGGATCAGCGCGGGTTCAGCATTGGGCTTAAACATTTTGTCAGATACTGTACCGGGGTGGTACAGAAATTGCAGGATTCTGAGCCCAGGATGCGGCGATGCCAAAACAGGGGTCTGCGGTGAGGGGTGAGGTTGCTACTGGAGGCAGCAAAAAGCAAATAAACGTGAAGCAGGGAAAAATCAGGAGACACAATACCGGAGGGTCTGGAAACACACAGGTTTGGTTCAATGGCAGGTTTTGGTTTTCAGAAAACCACAGGGGAGCTACAACACAGGTTCTCTCTTGCTGAGAGCAGATACAACTAATGTTTAAGCCGGGAACAGAAGGGGTGCGGCACTTTTATTTCCAGAGAGGTCAGATGACCTGGAGTGTGTGTTTTGGTGCATTAACTATTTAGCTGCTGGAACACGGCGCTGGAAACAGGAATGACACGAAGTGCAGGATTTGGAAGGGTGCTGCCCTGCATGGATCAGGGTCCTTACACACTTTTTTCACCGCAATCCTTTATACTACTTTTATTATAATTACGATTCCCCGTCCTATTAATAGGGGAATTCCCAGATTCCCCTTAATGACGGAGAATCATAATTATAGTAAAGAAACGGAGGCGAGTGTTATGCTATTCTTCTCTTTACTTCACCGATAGCAGCAAAGAACAAATGACAAAATACAGACAAATAGAATGAAACTTTATGTCAAAATACTTTAACAGACAATAAACAGTTCAATAGTATTAACTCTTGCGACTCGCCGGCCAATCAGTGTGCAGCTGCCCTTATATATGCTTAGGTAACCTTCTCCAAATCCTCTTTTCAAGCGAAGACCGATAAACTCAGAACCGGAATGTAACAACCTGGAGACATTGAAGAACAATGAAGAATGGTCCGTGATAACAGACAATGATCGAATTCCTTAAGCTCCAACATGGACCAGATGGAGAAGAATACAAGCCTTCGACTTTCCACTTCAAGCTGAAATAATAAATTGCATTTTAAAACTAATATCTCCGAAACAGTTATTGAGTGATAATGCGATATCAACAAATTCAATAAATAGTACCAATTACATGGGAGGGCAAACCCCAAAATAAGGGTGGGATAATGCTCGCCTCCGTGTCTTTACTATAATTACGATTCCCCGTCATATTAATAGGGGAATCTGGGAATTATCCCACAAGACATGGAGGCTCATATTATGCGAGTTGAAAGCCTATTTAATTAGTGATTGTGACATGTGTACAATAGGTTTAAAATAAAATTCCCGAAATGTGGATTCTCGGGACCAGTCAGCTGTATTAATAATATCTTCTAAAGGACAGCCTTGTGAATGAGCCGCAGAGGTCGTAGCACTCCGGGCCGAGTGAGCTTTAAAAATGGATACATTAACCCCGACCTCCGCCATTATCCATTTAACCCATCTAGCCAGTGTCGTGGATGTGACTGGATTATAAGGTTTACGAAGTGACATAAACAAATGGTTAAGTGTAGGTGTCCTATTTTTATCAGTAACCTTCTCATACTCCTTTAAGCAAAGCACAGGACATAAATTGGGGCGTTGTGGAAACGCTGGGTAAAACACTTCCAATAAAAGAAGTTTTTGTCCTATTAGAAATGACAAATTTCACTCCTGTAAGAGAAAAAATTCTCCCAGAAAGGTCTAAGGCTAGGGTCAGACGAACGCATTTTTCACGTCGTCCGTGAAAAAGTTCGGTCGAACGAACGTACGTATTTTCCCCCGGAATACGCGATAGCGGTCATACGATGCGCCTTTTCGTCCGTGATTTTGTACGGATCATCAATAAAACACTTTTTGAGTCTGGACGTTATGTTGGCCGGACATTAGCAGCGTCTGACGTCTCCTAATCACGCACACACGCCGCTATGCGGCCGCAGCGCACTCTGTACGTCAGTAGTAGCGGTTTGACGTTCTCGAAAAAATGCGTTCGTTGGCCACTTGCGTTGCGCGGACGAACTTTCGTGCGGCCGTTCGTCGTATGTTCCCCGGCATTGGACGTCATTTGCTGCTAGTACGGCCGTGATTTCGTGCGGCTAAACGCACGTTAAAACTGCGCTAGTCTGACCCTAGCCTAAGGCCCTAACGTCAGATATTCTCTTATAGGAAATTAAACCGAGTAACATGGTTAACTTAGCTGAGATCTGTTTAATAGACAGGGTATTATTAATGGGCCAGGTGTCTAACAGGTTTAATACCAGATTAACGTCCCAAGTGGAGGAATGGCGAGGGGGTCTCTGGAGACAAATGCCCCTTAACAATCTACATATTATGGGATGCTGTCCTACAGGAACCCCATTAATCCCCTGGATATCACTGATCTGATGTTATTAATGGTGCGATAAGCTTTACCCTCATCAAATAGTTGGCTAAAACTTCAGCAGTTGGGACAAAGAAGCTGATATGGGAGCAACCTGTTCTCCCAGACACCAAGAAACCCATGAGCCCCAGGCTCTATGGTATCTCTTCCTAGTAGAGGGAGCCCATGAGTTTGAAAGGAGGGAAGCAGTTGCTGCCGAAATGCTCTCTGAAGGCCAGTGACCCCTGATACTTTCCAAGCTACCAGTCGCATAGTGTGAGACTATAGCAAGTTCTCTAGAGTTCCCTCCGGGTCTTCCAAAATGGATGACGGAAGAAGAAGGAGACGGGGAACCTCTATGGCTAGTTCCAACAAATGTGGAAACCACGGTTGGGACTGCCATAGCGGTGTTATTATTACAACCGTCGCTAGTTGAGCCTGAACTATGCGTAATACTGCTGGTATAAGCAAGAAGGGGGGAAATGCATAAAGCATTCCATAAGGCCAACTCTGGACCAGGGCGTCCGTGGCTACAGCCATGGGGTCTGGTTTCCAGCTGTAAAATTTTGGAACCTGTGTAGCGTGTAGCGAATAGGTCTATATAAAAGGGACCCCAGCGTAAGGACAGATTGGAGAAAACCCTTGTACTTAATCTCCAATCGCTGGTGTCGATTTAATATCTGGAATTCCAGTCCGCCACCGAAACGTTGTGAGACAGGCAATACCCCCAAAAGGTTCTGGCTATCTCCGCAAGATGTTTGGACCTGGGGCCATCTAGGTGATTTATAGATCATACGGCTGAGAAATAGTCCATTCTCAGCAGAATAGAGCGTGTCTGGAAATGTTTGACAAAACTTTGTATAGCGAATTAACCAGCCAGGAGTTCTTTTTTTTTCTGTGGATGAAAAGGTATCTATTTTAGGAAATTATTTTGAAACATTTATTATTATTATTCTTTATTTATAAAGCGCCAGCATATTCCGCAGCGCTGTACAATAGGAACAGTATAGACAGGGTTACAATACATTGAACAACATTTGACAAACAGTACAGGAGGAGATGAGGGCCCTATTCCCGTAGGAACTCACAATCTGGGAGGGTTGGGGTTGGAAACAGGAGGACAGGACTGTAAGGTGAGAGTGATTGATGGTTGCGTCAGTGAGTCGGGGGGGGGGTAGGCTTCCCTAAATAGGAATGTTTTAAGGGAGCGTTTGAAGGAAGAGAAGTTAGGGGAAAGTCTGACAGTACGAGGGAGAGCGTTCCAGAGAGTGGGGGCTGCGCGTGAGAAATCCTGCAGTCTATCATGGGAAGAGGTGATGCGGGGAGAAGCTAGGCGCAGGTCACTGTTTGACCTTAGGGAGCGGGCTGGGGTGTATTTGGTGATTAGTGAGGACAGGTAGTGGGGAGCTGAGTTAGTGAGGGTTTTGTAGGTAAGGATAAGGATTTTGAACTTAATTCTGCAGTGGATGGGGAGCCAGTGAAGGGACTCGCAGAGGGCAGCGGCAGAGACAGAGCGGCGGGTGAGGTGGATGGGGAGCCAGTGAAGGGACTCGCAGAGGGGAGCGGCAGAGACAGAGCGGCGGGTGAGGTGGATGGGGAGCCAGTGAAGGGACTCGCAGAGGGGAGCGGCAGAGACAGAGCGGCGGGTGAGGTGGATGGGGAGCCAGTGAAGGGACTCGCAGAGGGCAGCGGCAGAGACAGAGCGGCGGGTGAGGTGGATGGGGAGCCAGTGAAGGGACTCGCAGAGGGGAGCGGCAGAGACAGAGCGGCGGGTGAGGTGGATGGGGAGCCAGTGAAGGGACTCGCAGAGGGGAGCGGCAGAGACAGAGCGGTGGGTGAGGTGGATGGGGAGCCAGTGAAGGGACTCGCAGAAAGCCTGTGCTGTAAAGTCCGGGTATTTCAATTTGGCTTGCAGGTTTGAAATATGGTGTAAAATAGGCAAATATCAAATCTGCTTTTACTTTTGTGGATTTCACTCGCCCACGAGATCTGCCTTGACGTGGCGGGTGGGCTCACGCCTGCAATGGCCACTGTAAATCAACCAAAAAACACATTTTTTGAAGGCATTATACAGGGTTGAACAAACATGACATCCCCTTTTTAAAAAAAAGTTGTCATCTGCACTCACCCCCGCATCTCCATGTGAAACAAAACACAGAGGGTTTTAGTTTACTCAAATGGTTTATTAAAGTGCAAGCTTCCCCGACACGTCGCAGCACCTCTGGTCAGGTGAGTCCTACCTAATGAAGGTTTTTTTTCTATACATATGTATATTTGTTGTATCCCCAGCCAGGTAATTTTTTGCTGCTGCCCCTTTCCGTGTTTTTCGTTTTATTCCAAAGTGGAATTGTCCCTGCTGAGGGTATAAAAGTAAACCCACCAGTCTCTCTCATGACTGAAAATTAGCCTGAGCATATGAGATTGCTTAGAAAGCAGCTTGGTTTCATTAGTTAGAACTGAATCAGGGTTGACCAGCACCAGTGGGCACAGCAAAACACAGAAAAAGGGATGGGTACTTCAGGACCTCTTCTTAAACAGGTCCACTGTGGCCAGGCAAACAACGTTTAGCCCTAAAGAATGCCTTTTCAAAGCTAGAAAAGTCTCTACGAGGGTCGTAACATTGTCTGCCTGTTCACAAAAAAACTGTCATGGAAGAGATCCAGGAATTAGAAGATACATGGCTTCTTAATCAGACTCTACTGAAAAGGCTATCCTAAAGGTGTGAACTGAATATTAATGTGCAGTGCTCCAGTTACAAAGGGGATGATTCTCAAGGCTTACCATTCTGATTGGTATTAGAGAAATACAAGTAGGTGTCACAGCCACAAAATTTCAATTTTTTCCAACTCGGTTACTGATGGTGGTCCATACGCTGGTGAAGGATTAACAAGATGCAAACCTCAACTATTATTCCTGAATACTCAGTTTTCCCAAAAAGGTATCCAGTGTCTCAAGGTAAGGTTCAATGCTATTGTTATAATTTGAATAAAAGTGAGACCTTACGTACTTCAAATAATTCTGTACCTTTTTTTAAAAAAAATAATAAACGGTTTATTAGATATTGTATTAGAACCGGAATATTTTATTTTTTTTAAAAGTTTTTATTTTGTACGAAAGGTCACAAACTGACCAGCATAAATGGTCTCGCAGGACCCGAGAGAAAAACAGACTTCAATAACAACATAGGATATGTAGGGGGGGGGGTATCTCAAGGGAAAACTGTAAAATACACAGAATCGGGAGGGGGTATATCACCAATCGCAGGGCCAGAAAAACTCACATATGTAAACCTGAAGACATAAAAGATCCATCAACAGTCATATGTAGATATAAACATCTCAGAAAATAAGTGTGTGAGATAATAGGGGAAAGGGGGTTATATACACGACGCAGCCAAAAAAAAAAAAAAGGTGGGGTGCAGGGAATGGCAAAGACCATCTCCGTGACGCTCCTGGCACGCTCCCGAAAGAGGCCATGGAAGGACAATGTCATGAGGCCCGGGATCCTGAGAGCCAATCATAACTCAAAGTCATGGTGGCACATCTCAGGCAACCCTGTATTTCCAAAAGAAAAACAAAAAAAATCCGCTGCAAATAATCCTAAAACAAAATCCAAAAAGAACACCCTCGGCCAGGGTACAGCAGTATATGGGGAGACATCAAAAGCAGTCCATCAAAAAGGGCAAATATGTAACCAAACATAGTGAAAAAGGAAGGAGGAAGGGGGGGCACCACATACAAACTGAAGGCTGAAAATAAGTCCACAAAAAGGTGGCCCCTGTGAAATATGAAACAACAAGTGAGCTCCAACCATTTAGCCCGAGTCAGAGACAGCAGACGACAAGCTCCCAGCGGTAGGGGCCTGAGTCGGCGATAAGCCCAGCGATTGTAGCACACGCCATGCCTCCTCAGGAGAGGTCACCAAATGTGTCAGGTTCTCATAGTAGATGTTCATGGAACCCGCCACTCCCCATCTGTATCGGATCTCGTTGCTCCACAAAAAAGAGGAGACCTCCTGAAAACTCCTCCGAGCCGCCAAGGTCAGGAATGGTAGATCGTTAAAGAGAGTCACAGAGAGGTCCTCAAACACAAATGGGGCGCGGGTCACAGGGGAGGACATCAAGCGACGTTTGCCGGTCTCCTCCATAGCAACTGCCAAAACGTCACGCAGAGCCCCCTCTGGGGCCGCAACCACCCTTCGCAACCGCATAACAGCGCGAAAAACAGCAGATTCTCCACTTCGTAAACCCAAGACTTGGGAGGCGATTCGGTTGGCATAGCTCCTTCGACATGTGTCTCCGTGGTCAGCAGCCGCCCCTGAATAGCCGTCATCTTTGACTTCACGCCACCGAAATCAGCGCGCCAAACCGCTCTCATCTCACCAAGCATCTTCTCAAACATTTGCTGAAGATCAGCCTTCAGAGGGGGCAGGAGGCCGCCGCTGGCACCAGTATCAGGTGAGTTCAGGGGGGTCCCCGTGTCTCCATCCGCTTCACAGGAGGCCGCAGAAAGCCCGCGCACCCATGCAGCTGCAGCGTCGCCGGAAACATCAGCCTTCCCCGCCATCTTTCCTACCTTCCTGGGTGTTTTTGAAGGGGCCGACGTGGTCTCCGACCAAGAACATTCCCCTTCATCCGAGGAGCTTACTGCCGTACTTCGAAATCCTTGGGAGTCTCCATGGCACCGTTGCAAAGGCTCGCCGAGAGCCTCACGTATGTCCCGCTTCCGGGGGTCCTCCGGCAGTAGGGACTTCTTCCCAGTTTTTTTTCCCATGTCGGGTATAGAGGCAGAAATCGGCAAGGTCTGATTCTCAAGTGAGAACACCACAGGGTAGTCAGGGGCATCGGGTGCAGAGCAGCAGGGTCCGGGGGAGGAAGATCGCCGCACAGGCCCAAGATGGCCGCTGGCCACTCGTTCCCGCCGGGTACGTAGCAGATCTCCGGCTGAAAAACAGACACGGGTCCTGGGAAAGCACCTAATTCAGCTCCAGCTGTAAAGTAAATTCACTGTGGCCAAGGTGAGAGGGGAAAAACGGCTCAGAAATGGTGAAAATCACCAAAAGGTCATAAGGCAGGACGGAGCTCCTGCAATCTGCAGCCTCTCAACTCGGCTTCCGGCCACGCCCCCCAGCCAGGAGTTCTAACGCATTTATGTGTAAGTGTTTTTCCGCAGAAGTCCATCTGCCTCATATGGAGAGTGAGTCGCCGTGCGCACCCCAACCACATCTGCTGGCGTCTGACTCGATAATGAGATCTGGGGAAGGTTGGAGGATGGCCTTGCCATTCCATGTATCTATGTGGTCCAACCACCACTGCATTTCTACTCTGGAATCATCGTCGAGAACGATTAGGTCGGAATAGAGACCTCCTCTCCGCAGGCAACGTGCTTTTAAACATTGAAGTGCTCGGTAATATAATGGTCCCGGAAAGACCGCTTGTATGGATGCTGAGAGGAGACCTAGCAGATGAGCTAGTGACCTCAAAGGAACTTCTTGAGGAATCAACAGTCGTCTGATTTCTTTGTGAATCAACCGAATATTGGGTAATGGGAGAGATCGAGACATTTCTATCGAGTTTACAGTGAAGCCTAGGAACTCTAAGCATTGAGTTGGGTCTAGAACTGACTTGTCGTGATTTACTATGAAACTGAGATTGATCATCCAATCCCTGTGTAGACACAATATTGTGTTTTCCTGCGCCAGAAGTAGATCGTCCAAATAAAGTATTAGACAAACTCCTCTGCTGCGCAGAAAAGACACCACTGGTTTCATCACCTTGGTGAAGCATCTGGGGGCTGACAACAGCCCAAAAGGAAGGGACCTGAACCTCCATAACGTGTCCCCCCTATAGAACTGAAGGTAGTCCCTGCTTGAAAGTGCTATTGGGATTGACAGATAAGCATCTTTTAAATTGATTTTTACCAGCCAGTCCTGGGGGTTTAAGACTTGTTTTGATGATGGGATGCCCTCCATCTTGAAATGACTGTAACTTACAAAGTCGTTTAGTTCCTTCAAATTTATCACTGGACGGAAATCTCCATCTTTTTTCTTTACTAGGAAAATATTGCTTAGGAATATTTCCACTGGAGGTGCCACCTTCTCTATGGCATTTTTCTTGAGAAGCTTTTCGATTTCTTGTGTTGTAATGCCTCTGTCCTCTTGGGACATTAGTATTGGACAAGTAGGTTGGATCTGAACTGGTGGAGAGACAAACTCTATTATGAAAAATAGCACAACGAAAGGGGCACCAGGTACTCAACAAAAGGGCATAACCCAAAACAACATGAAAAACGAATCAATTTGCACAAAGTGCAACTAGAGTACCAAGAGTAGGTTAATTTAATGATACACATAAACAAACAATGAATGAAAAATTGCAAGGTTGGTGGTAGAGGGTGTGGAGGGTGGGACAAGGACCACCAATCAATAAGCAAAAATGCACAATGAAAGGGTAAAAAAGGTCTATACCTCGGCGGTTCAAGCCACCTACATAACCAGTAATGTAATAAGGAGTACCAGACAGCATATAGCAAACCCAAACAACTACCCTCACCAACCAAAATACAGTTAAAAACAACAAGGAGGCATAGCTTGACGCGTTTCGACCGTCTGGGCTTAGTCTGAAGCTAGTGTGCCTTGAAAATTCTATTATGAACCCTGAAATGGTTTGAAGAACCCACGGGTCGGCCTGAATTAACTTCCAGTGTCGAGAAAAAAGAGACACCCTGCCTCCCACTACGTATGGGAAAGAAAGTTGGGGTGAAGACATACTCACCATAAGAACCTGATCTCCTGGAACCACAGTAACGGTAGGGTCTGGATCTCATTGGAAAAAGGATGGGGTTCCTGACCCCCCCCCCCACTGGTATTGTGACTAAAAAAGCCTCTAGATGTTGACTGGGGATTATTTAGGAAGAAACCCTTTAAATGGAAGACTTCACCTTCGAGATGGTTGAAAAAGAGCCTATATAATTTTGCATTTCTTTATAAATGCCTTCCCCAAACAATAAGCCTTCAGCCTCATTGCCTGGCTCATTTTGTGCCAATGTGGCCACTTTAGGATCAACCTTAACGACTTGGCTGCTATGGACGCACTCAGCGCGTCCAGCCAAGTGGTTCTCCTGTGCTACAAACGCGCTGAGTGCGTCCATGCACAGGAGGCAGCAATCAGCAGGGATTCCGGCCGACTGACATCTTGGATGTCAGCCCAGCACTCCGGGACCCCGGCGGGGTCCAAACGGTGGCTGACATTAACCCCTGGGGAGCCGGATCACGATTCCGCGCTGAAAAGCACCGGATCATGATCCTCTCCCGGAGCTGGCCGACATCTTGGATGTCGGCCAAGCCTCCGGGAACTCCCCCTGAGGACTGGCGTCATCGTGCATAGCACGATGACGCCAGTCCTGGAGTTAACCCCTAGCTGCCAGCAATGGTGGAGATAGGGGGTTCCAATGAACCCCCTATCTCCCGATCCGTGGCAGCTAGGGGTTAATGTTTGATATCATCGGATCGGCCAGAGAATGGCCTTTCCAACGATACCAAACATGACCATGTAAATAGTTTTTTTTTTTAAATAATTAAAAATAAAAAATATTTTAAAAAAATAATAAAAAAAAATAAATAAACAAGTTTTTTTTTGTTTTGTTAATGCAGCAATATTGTTCCCATTTCAATTATAATATGAACAATGATGCTGCACTAACGATTTTTGTATGCGGTGCGTTTGTTAAAAATAGCGAAATTTTCCCCTAAAAAAATTAACGAGACCCGATTTCTAATTTTTTTAACAAGCGCACCCCATAGAAAATATAACCGCAAACGCTTGCATGATAAAATGTGAAAAAAACCACTTTACACGTTGTAAATTATTGAAAATTCAAATTTTATTGCATTTTTTGTTATAATATACAGACAGGACATTAAGTATACATATAATAATGATATATTATGAATCTGCCGAGTCTCCCGTAAAGAACGATATGTCTGGGTCGTATAATAAAATGTGACTTCAAATCGCATTTAAAAGGGATACTCTAGGCAACATGACCACCTAAGCTTTTTTAGGTGGTCATGATGCCCGGAGTATGCCACCCTCTGTCCCCCCTCCCTCCGCTTGGCAGTTCAGCTGAAAAAGCTGAAAACAGCTGAGACGCGGAGGACTTTACTCTGCCCTCCCAGCTGTCAGTCAGCATAGCGGGATTCAGATTTCCCACTTCTGCTGACTATTGACAAGTAGGAGACGTCATTGCGCTTTCAGCTTTCAGAGCGATGACGTCTCCAACTCGCCGCGGCAGCGGGTTAGTGTTGCGCACATCCTCTTGCGCGCAACACTAATCCTCAGAGGGAGCCGGGAGGAAGCCTGCCGATTGGCTGGCTTACGTGAGAGGCGCACATGCGCGCTTCTCACGTAAACCAGAAGGCAAGAACAATGCAAGAAGGACGGGAGCGGAAGAGGAGGGAGGTGAGTAAAAAAAAAAAAAAAAGACGCCACTGGAAACCAGTGGATTTTAGGGTAAGTATTACAGTTACACAAAAAACCCCACCCTAACGATTAATTAAGGGAATAGGGATAGATTAGGATAGAAAAACGGGGGGTGTGATTTTTGAGTAGAGTGTTCCTTTAAACATGATGAGCGAAACCGGTAAAAATGACCTCAGCACAGGGGCGTGAAAAGGCTCAGCAGCGAAAGGGTTAAATTATTTTATGGTTATAATTTCAGTATTTTACACTTATTGTAATTAGTGTCTTTTACTTATTACACACACACACACACATTTGTGGGGTATCATTGTTATTTTATTGAACTGGTTGAGCAAAGGAGTTTTGTTTCCTTTTGGTTTTATATTTTACAGGTTTTTCACTAATTTATTATCGTTTTCCTCCGGGGAGACGAGTCTGTCTCCCCGGCGGTCAGTTTCGGATTTTCAGCCCCTCTGCGGCTCCGTCACAGTGAGGAGACGTGGCTTCACGCCATTAGTGTCTGAGGTAACGCTCGCGGCGCTTGCGCATGAGCAGTGCGTCGCGGGCATTTGCCTCAGACGAGCGGTGGCATTTTTTTCTGTGCGGCAAGTTTACATACACTTAGCGGATTATGGCTAACCCAAATTTACCAGCTACCCCTAGTGCCCTTATACCCATATCCCATTCTAATAATCCAGCGGATGCCCTTATAGCAGCTCTGTCAGTCTTCTCGAATTTAGAACATACAATGGTCTGCTCTGAGGTAACGCTCGCAGCGGTTAGCGCATGCGTGGAACGCCGCGGCTTGTTGCCTCAGGAAATTTACCAATATAAATTTGTTAAATATTTAATTAATTTATTTATTTTTAATTACTTAAGTGGTTTGACTGGCCTGAACCTGCCTGTTGCCCAGGTGTCCTCGTTCTTATGCCCACGTTTTTCCCTCATACTTGGAGTATAATATGGTTAAAATGTCTAGAGAATCTCTCAGCCAGACGTTCATTTATAATTTCCCCAACTTCAGATAGATTTTTATCTAGTGATTCCTGACAGGATAATGAGGTCCCTGAGACTTCAATGAGGGAGAAGAGAAACTCCCAAAAAATATCCCTCATAAAACCTACGTCTACCCGTACTTGTAATGAATTCCCACAGCACATCACTGTGACGAAAAAAGGAGCCAGTTAACTCCGGCTGACAAAGAAAGTGGAAGCGCGCTAGAGGCGCAAAGATACCGGCAGCTCCTCAGAACATTCTAGAGAGGAAGCAATGTCAGATTCTGAGGTGAATTCCTCTGAGCCGGAGTACGATCCGGTCTCCTCTCCTGAGGCCTCACATTCAGTTTCCTCACCTGATTCCACTGATTCTAAAAACCGCTTATTGATCCGGTAGATGCTGTAAGAAATTCAATGTTTGTACCAGAGCAATTAAAACATCCCCGGTCAGTGGAATGGACACACATAGAGCATGTGGCTGGTTATATAGAACAGCATATCCGTATGCCAATGGATAAACAAACCAGAAGTAATTTGAGGACTGAGTGTCCAGCCCCAACTTTGTCACATAAGCTTAATGTAACCCCGAGTTAGATCCGGAGATTATTCACATCCTTAACCAGTCAAATTGGTCCCGAAAAAGGGGAGTAGAGGCCACCTTAAGGGGTGTCATGATAAATTGTTTGATTTTGTAGGTCCATTGGCAAAAAGTTATGGATTTGATTGAGGTTTTTCCTCACTAATGAAAACCAGTCCTGTTTGAACACAGGGGCCGAGTACAGAGATTAGTCTGTGTTTTTGGTAACATAACACAGCTTTATCAAGCGAAAAGGAGACGCTCAATTCTCCTCAGGATCCACCCTAAAGTGGTGACCTTAACGCATAATAAACTGTTGGCGCTATATAAATGATAATAATAATAATGAGCCTGGTCCCAACGCTGAGGGTCTGTTGTTGGGAGAAGGCATCTTCAAGGAGATGACCGAATATACAAGGTCCTTCTTGACCACAGGTAAGATGAAGACTAATGTCAGGAAAGTTTTCTCGAATAGGTTTTTCGCATTCCTTATTCCACCTCAAGAGGCTCCTTTAAATCCTCTTAACTAGAGTACCAAGATGGACCAAAATTTCACTGTCAAAGTGGTTACAGGGGTTTGTCAGGTATATTGGAAAGGAAAAATTAAAATGGATGCCTGTAGCCATTTTGTTTTAAATAGAAAGTCTTTTCTTTTTAAATTTTCCCTAGTTTTATAAATGAACAGAGATTTTTTTTATTAAATAGTTCACGGCTAGGTGACCAGACATGAGGGAACCTTAAAATGTCTTTATTTGATATAATGCCGAGCTAAGTGCTATAGAAAGGAATTTACTCAGTTTGAGATGCGTAGAGATATAAATTTTATTCTGGCAGGATAGACTCAAAGTCTACATTGATAATAGAAGGTCTTTGTGAGTCAGATTGACCTCTTGACATGAGATAAGACATATAAAAATTAAATGGTGGAATTAATTCTGAAGTGCAATACTGCCCTCTAGAGGATAGTTAATATTATATTTAATATAATGAATAGATTGTGGAGATACGACAATGCAGTCAAGCAATTCCAGGACATGAGGCATTCAGAGACTTACACACAAGGCTAGCAGACCATCCCAGGACAATGCACTCAAGATTTTACACCAAATCTCTAACTCACACCAAATCTCTAACTCCCATGCATTGATTATCGGATATTGATAATTTTCACATATTCCGAAAACAATATTACATAAAGAATATTCCAAGGCAGTAACTCATTTAATCCAGATTGGAGGTGATGTATGAAAGCTATTTTTATGCAGATTAATGTAATTATATATATATTTGGAGTATTTCTTGCAACAGATAGATCTAAAATCTTCAAAATATTTCTATATCTGCAGATAGAGATATGAAGAAGAATTGGATATAAGGATTTATCCTAAATAAACTGTTGTAAGATTGATATACCGATATATATATATATATATATATTGAATTTGGAAATTACTGTGATTGAAATTAATAAGCAGGGAATTATATAACTACAATATAAAAAGCAGAAGATTAGAAGCTTAATTCTCGATATTAGGGGAGGATTCACTAAATACGTTTTTATTACTTATTCTAAAAATAGAATAAGTGATAGCTCATCTTTTGTTGATCCAAGTAGCATAGAGAGATACATATATCTCTACAAGATCTAGCTTGTTAAACATTGGTTTGCTGGGAAATACATGTTTCGTTAAGCAGAATTGTTTATTAACCATTTGTGTATTAGTTACTAACTGATAAGGGATATGATATTAATCATATATGCAATTACTAACAGGAGATACATATATTGTGAAGCTAGTTTCTATGTGCTGATGGATTTTGTGGTTTATAAATTTTTGTTTATGATATGAGATTTGAAACTTTTTTGTATACGTAATAAATATATATATTTTTATCCGATTAGTGTATTCTTCAAAGCAAAACACAGACAATTAACCCCTTAAGGACCCCTGACGTACCCTGTACGTCCTGTCCTCGGGTCTCCCTTAGACCCGCGGACGTACAGGGTACGTCAGCGGTGCCTAATCCCCCTCCCGCCCGATACTCACCTCCCTCGCCGGATCCCACGGCGATCTGGCAGGGAGGAAGCCTGCCCATGTGATTTACATGGGCAGGCGAGGCTGATGACGTCGCCACGCTGCGTGGTGACGTCATCAGCAGGCGTCCCCATGCATTTCTCCTTCGGAGCCCTCTATCTCCCCAACCATTGAAGCTAGGGAGATGCCATTTGCACCGCTGGAGAGGGGAGAGCCTCCCCTTTCCAGTGGTGTATGGCATTAACCGTTTCGCCGCCGGATCACGTTGCAGCGCCAAAACGCGATTCAAACCTGGAGGGGTGCTGACATCTTGGATGTCAGCCAAGCCTCCAGGTCCCCCCCCACCCACTGACAACCTCACCATATGTGTGAGGATGTCAGTGGGCCAGTTAACCCTCTAGCTGCCATGTAGAGATAAGGGGATCCTAAGGATCCCTTTATCTCCCGATCCATGGCAGCTAGATGGTCATATTTGCCATCATTTGAAAGGCCTGATTATGGCCTTTCAAATGATACCAAACATGACCAGGTTTGGTTTTAAATTTTTTTTTTTAAAAAAATAAAAAAAATAAAAATATATATATTTTTTTTAATAGTTTTTTTTTGTCTGGGGGGGGGGTTTAATTAAATAGGACCTAGGCTGTCATCTAAAAATAATTAGCACAAAATGGTCAGAATGAGCGCAGCGCACATAGGTAAACTGTCTCAGCAGTGAAGGGGTTAAAAAGCAAACGCATGTAAAAATTGGGTATTTCTAGTCTCGGGACAAAATTTTGAACCTATTTAGCCGGGGTCTTTATTGGTGGTTGTAGATTTTGGGGATTAAATTACAAAAAAGTGTGTTTTTACCATTTTTTTCCTCATATTTCATATTTTTTTTTATAGTAAATTATTCGATATGATGGAAATAATGGTATTTCTAGAAAGTCCATTTAATGGCGGGAAAAAGGGTGTATAATATGTGTGGGTCGAATAAACGAGTAAGAGGAAAATTTGACCTAAACACTAACAGCGCAGAAACGTAAAAACAGCAGCGGTCACTAAAAGACGGATTTGTGTAAAACTGCCCGGTCACTAAGGGGTTAAAAGAATTTAGGAGAATTTCTAGGAAATATAAACGCTTGATATTTGTGTTTCGTATAAGTTTCTTATTGAATAATAATCCCTGACAGCTTCGAGAGGATCAGGATTTTTGGTGAGTATAATTCCACACCAACATCCCAAGGCGGAGAATTCCGCCCAGTATCAATTTGAAAAAATAACACCTAAACGAGTACGTTGTGTAGAATCATTTCAAAATGGAAGACATTCCGTCATTAAAAGGAGTTTTATCTCCGCAAGATTGGATGTTCAAAATAGACCTAAAAGACGCTTATCTGACAGTCCCGATAAACTACAAAATATCTGTCCTTACACCGACACAATCTATCGAATTTCTAGGTGTCACCGTAACTACGATGGAGATGGCTCTTTCTCTGCCTTCAGTTAAAGTTCGGCTGATTCATAGAGAAATCAGATGTCCTCTATCTGCAGAAGAATTCTCTCTGAGATGGTTAGCTCACCTCCTGGGCCTACTCTCCGCAGCAATACAAGTGGTCTTTACAGGACCGCTTTATTGTCGAGCTCTTCCACGTCTGAAAGCACGATTTCTGCGGAGGGGATGGCTTTATCCAGGTTGCATCTCTCTGGACGACGAGTCGAAATTGGAGATGCAGTGGTGGCTAAATCATTTAGAGTCATGGAACGGCAAAGCCACCATCCATCCAACTCCAGAATTGGTCATAGAGGCAGACGCCAGCAGATCTGGCTGGGGCGCGCTGCGGATCGCTTTCCACATGTGTCAGTTGGGTTTCCACAGAGATAGGATTGTATAGAATTGTTTAGAACTCCTTACAGGATTGTTTGTTATTCAAGTTTTATCAAGCATTTCCAGACGAGTTCCATACTCCTGGAGATGGACAACCTGTCCGCTATATCAACCTTATAGGTGGCCCAGATCTAAACAGTTGGCAGAGACAGCAAAGTCTTTGAGCATTTTGCCAGCCTCATAATTTATCAGTCCAGGCCAATACATTCCAGGGTTCAGCAATGTAATGGCGGACTGGAATTCAAGGTATCTGATAGACTCCAGCAATTGGAGATTAGACGCCAGGGTATTTGCCAGTTTGTCATCCCTCTGGGTCCTTTCTCTATAGATTTGTTGGCTTCTCGCCTTATTATTCCTTTACCACAATACTACTGTTGGAGACCAGACCCCATGGCTTTGGCCACGGATGCTCTGGTCCAGACCTGGACGCTTTCCCTCTAGTCATTCTCATTTCAACAGTAATAAGACTAGTACAAGTACAATTAGCTACAATAGTGCTCATATCACCCTTATGGAGGTCTCAACCATGGTTCCTGCACCTCCTGAAACTGTGGACATTCCCAGGCTAATTCGTGTCCCATCGTCCACCCTGGGAGACCCGGAGGGAACACTTCAGAATTCTTTGAGTCTTCACTCATTTTTTAATATGTTAAGTGTAATATCAGGGGTCACTGGCCTTCAGTCAACATTTCGGATGCATCTGCCTCCTTTTTTGTCGAGTTCCTGGGCCCCTCGACTAGGAGGAGAAATGGTACCGCATGGAACTCATGGGTTTCTTGGTGCATGGAACATCAAGTTGATACTATATCAGTTCCTTGAGTAACTTGTTTAGTTTCTTCACACATATATTTGAGGATGGTAAAGTGTATTGCACGATTAATAACCTCAGATCGGCGATACCTGCTTCACATCAGGGTTTTATTGTATTCCTGCCGGGAAGCACCCCATTACATGTAGGTTATTGAAGGGTACACAGTGTAACGACCCCTCGTTCCCGTTATTCTAACATCTGGGATGTCATTCTAGTTAATTTTCTGGATAAGTGGCCCGAGAATGAAACTCTGTCTATTAAACTGATTTCTGTGAAATTGGCCATTTTACTTTGCTTGATTTCCTGCAATAGAGTCTCACACGTTCGAGCCCTAAACTTAACGAGAAGAAGTTTTACCCGACACGGGGAGAAATGTTTAGTTTTCCTATAGGACAAGGACTTCATTGTCACAGGTCTTCTATCCAGTTTTGTCACAGCGTCCTGTCCTTTACCCAGTAATTGTTTTAAAGAATATGGAAGAGTTTCTGCCCCTAACAGGTCACTCCAATCCCAACGGTTATTCATATCCTTACGCAAACCATACAATTCTGTAACTTCCACCACACTCGCTGGGTGGGTTAAATGGATCATGTCAGGAGCTGGTGTAGACCTCTCGGTGTTCGGAGCTCATTCATCCCGGAGTGCTTCTGCTTCCGAGGTTTTTTCTTCCGTGGATGTCGTCTTGTAGACATCTTAAAACAGCAGACTGGTCCAGAGAATCCACCTTTAGGGAGTGTTCTGTTAAACCAGTGTGTCACATGTCACTATCACTAATTAACTATCACCAATTAATTAAGCTTTGAACTCGCATAATAAGAGCCTCTGTGTCTTGTAGGATAATTCCCAGATTCCCCTATTATCATGATGGGGAATCATAATTATAATGAAGACACGGAGGCGAGTATTATCCCACCCGATAATTGGGTTATTCCCACCCTTTATATTTGGTTATTACGTTTTGATGTTTCAACAGTCATTACGGATTTTTTCAAACCTTAATATAAGCTCTTAGTGATCTTTAATACATTTATTTTCCAACAGCCTAAACTTCATGTCAAAGCTTTCATTGGATGAGGAAGAGTTCTTCCGTTGTTTTGTTCGTTGGAGCTTTTCGTGGAAGGATGAATATTCTTCCATGCTTGAGCTTCAAGTTGGAGTTTGTCAAAGGATGATTATTCTTCCATTGTTTCGATTTCGTTGAAGAGGTTAGCCCGTCTTGCATCAAGAAAAGAGGAGGAGCCAAGGGTTACCAGGACGATTTATGGAGCGGTCTACCGGACGAATGGGCAGCAGGGAGCTGGACTGTACCATTACCTGCTATTGTTCTACTGTATTTTTCTCAATATTTTTGTTGTTGTAGTTGAGAGATTTCTTTGCTGCTAAAATGAGCTTAAGTAAAGAAAAGATATAATAAAGACACGGAGGCGAGTATTATGCTAATTCCCCGTCTTGATAATAGGGGAATTCCTCTAGATTGTAAGCTCCTCCAGGCAAGACGTTCTGTGCCTATTGTTTCTGCTTCCTATGTTGGTTTGTATTGTCTCGCTGCCGCGATGCTCTGTGTTGCTTTTCGTTATTATTGTCTGTGACCTGACCGGCTGCGAGCTGACTACCACTGGGGCAGGTGAAATATCTATATCACAGAAGTGACACTTTTGTTGCGCTCACACATGCTGTGTCCCCCTCAATAAGCCCCGGTACCCACATTTTGGCATCGAGGTGCCCATCATTTAAAGATTTGAGTCAAAGTGCCCAATGTTGCCAGTCCTGGATCTCACAGCAGGAATCCCATTTTAGTGAATAAACCCTTTGTCACAGTATCGAGTCAGACGCTCAGTGAAGGATGTTTATTAAACCATGAAACATACAAGAAATTAAGCGGCATCACCCGGCGTGACGCACAATACTGCAGGACCCACGTACGCACCAGCGTGAGACGAGACTGATGCTAAGAGACTCAATGGTTTCCATTCCTGGATGAATCTTCAGTTCTTGGTTCTGCTGGTCCCATTGCTTTGGGTTGAGCGTCTCAGACGGGTCCGGATACGGCCGCACTGGTTCCTGTTTAATCAGTGTGTTTAGTGAAGACCAGTCCTGGTTTTTGTTAAAAAAAAAAAAAAATTATAAAAATGAATGAGATGCCTCCTGACCTGGTGCATACTGAAAACCCATGGACCTGTCTTCACTATGTAGAACCTTGGCCGAGCCAGGATGACCCTACGGAGCGTTCCCAGTACTTCATTACCGCGGCTGGCCCAGGAGACCGGCTTTGGCGGCCAACGCCTCGTTCTGCTGGATGTGATATTCCTGAAATCTCATGGAGATCCTCTGCGTCATTTTCAGATACTTCTGCAGACAGTGCTCCGAGCAGGAGATCTACGGGCAAGAAAACAGGCGTACAGAGAGGGATGAGAACACCTACCTTGCCCAACCAACCCTAAAGTGATAATATTCAACATTTTATTGTTGAAACAATTTAGCATGTCTGCAATACGCGAATACAGCGATAACTTAAACTATGTGAAGGGCAATAAAATTCACGCTCACACAGATTACTGCGAGTTCTATTTGCTGCGGAGCTCTGTGATACAGTAATGTACGGTGTGTATGAGCGTATCAGAGCTCCGCAGCAATAACACACTGCACATTACTGCAAGTTTTATTGCTGTGGATTCTGTGATACTCCTCACAGTAATGTGCAGTGTGTATGAGCGTGAGTTTTATTATTGTGGAGCTCTGTTACAGTAATGTGCAGTGTGTGAGCGTAACAGAGCTCCACAATAATAAAACTCACTCCTCACAGTAATGTGCAGTGTGTATGAGTTTTATTGCTGCGGAGCTCTGTGATACAGTAATGTACGGTGTGTATGAGCGTATCAGAGCTCCGCAGCAATAACACACTGCACATTACTGCAAGTTTTATTGCTGTGGATTCTGTGATACTCCTCACAGTAATGTGCAGTGTGTATGAGCGTGAGTTTTATTATTGTGGAGCTCTGTTACAGTAATGTGCAGTGTGTGAGCGTAACAGAGCTCCACAATAATAAAACTCACTCCTCACAGTAATGTGCAGTGTGTATGAGTTTTATTGCTGTGGAGCTCCGTGATACAGTAATGTACGGTGTGTATCACGGAGCTCCACAGCAATAAAACTCATACACACCGTACATTACTGTGTTTCATTGCTGTGTATTTTGATACGTTCATAAACACTGCACATTATGGGAGTTTTATGGCTGTACAGCTCTGATACACACTGCATATTGCTGCAGCAATAAAACACACGTACAGCACAGTAATGTGAATCAGAGCTGGTAGCGCGGTCACAGTAATGGAGTTTGATTAACTAATGGACTCTGCACAAACACAGACAGAATATTACGTAGAATGAAGCATGTGTGTATCTTGTGTCAGGTCTTTAGTTTCACAGGTTTGCATAGTGTACAATTGCAAGAAAAAGTATGTGAACCCTTTGGGATTAGGCGGAGGTTTGCATGAATTGGTCATAAAATGTGCTCTGATCTTCATCTAAGTCACAACAATATGAAAAACACAGTCTGCTTAAAATAATACAACACAAACATATGTTTTCATGTGTTTATTGAACAGAACATGTAAACATTCACAGTGCAGGATGGAAAAAGTATGTGAACCCCTAGCCTAATGACTTCTCCAAGAGCTAATTGGAGCCAGGAGTGAGCCAACCTTGAGTCCAATCAGTGTGATATTATTTAATGTGTTGCTGAAAGCTGTCCTGCCCTTTAAAAACACACATCAGTTTGGGGTTTACTGGTTTCAAGAAGCACTGCCTGATGTGAACCATGCCTCGCAGAAAAGAGCTCTCAGAAGACCTACGATCAAGAATTGTTGACTTGCATGAAGCTGGAAAGGGTTACAAAAGTATCTCCAAAAGCCTTGATGTTCATGTGTCCACGGTAAGACAGACTGTCTACAAATGGAGAAAGTTCAGCACTGTTGCTACTCTCCCTAGGCGTGGTCATCCTGTAAAGATGACTGCAAGAGCACAGCGCAGAATGCTTAATGAGGTAAAGAAGAATCCTAGAGTGTCAGCTAAAGACTTACAGAAATCTCTGGCACATGCTAACATTTTTGATGACACATCTACAATAAAGGAAAACATTAAACAAGAATGGAGTACATGGGAGGACACCACGGAGGAAGCCATTGCTGTCCAAAAAGAATATTGCAGCACGTTTGAAGTTTGCAAAAGAGCACCTGGATGTTCCACAGCACTACTGGCAAAATATTCTGTGGACAGATGAAACCAAAATTGAGTTGTTTGGAAAAAACACACAACACTATGTGAGGAGAAAAAAAGGCACAGCACACCAACATCAAAACCTCATCCCCACTGTAAAACATGGCGGAGGGAGCATCATGGTTTTGGGCTGCTTTGCTGCCTCAGGGCCTGGACGGATTGTTGTCATTGATGGAAAAATGAATTCCAGAGTTTATCAAGACATTTTGCAAAAAAACGTAAGACCATCTGTCCGCCAACTGAAGCTCCGCAGAGGATGGGTGATGCAACAGGACGATGACCCAAAGCATACAAGTAATTCAACAAAAGAATGGCTTCAACAAAACAAAATACGCCTTCTGGAGTGGCCCAGAGTCCTGACCTCAACCCGATTGAAATGCTGTGGCATGACCTTAAGAGAGCGATTCACACCAGACATCAAGAATATTGCTACACTGTTACTCCAGATCGTTGTGCAGGTCTGATCTGCAACTACAGGAAACGTTTGGTTGAGGTTATTTCTGCCAACGGAGGGTCAACCAGTTATTAAGTCCAAAGGTTCACATACTTTTTCCACCCTGCACTGTGAATGTTTTCATGTTATGTTGGCTTAAAGCTTGGTGCAGGAAGGAGGGCTTTGGGTTTTTAGAGCACTGGGCTCATTTTGCACTGGGGTACAATCTGTATAGTTGTGATAGATTGCACCTGAATGGAAGAGGGTCTGCTGTGCTAGGGGAGAGGATGGTTAAAAGGTTGGAGGAGACTTTAAACTAGTGGAAGGGGGGGAGGGATACAGTATCTTACAAAATGGAGACAGCGCAAGGGTTTCAGCTCAGACTAAGGGGGGGGGGTGGAGCCGGGGGGGATGGGTAATGTCAGAACAGTGGAGGCATGTAATGTAAAGTCACATTCAGCATGTGTGGGTAGAGACAACATTAAATGTATGCTTGCTAATGCAAGGAGCCTCAATAACAAGATGGGGGAACTAGAGGTAATAGCATACACTAAGCAATACGACATTATGGGAATAACAGAAACGTGGTGGGACGAAACGCACGACTGGGCTGTAAACTTAAAACAGTTATAAGAAAGGGGGGGGAGTGTGTTTATATAAATCAGGATTTAAAGCCTAATATTACACAACTGGAAAGCGATGAGGGAAATGTGGAATCCTTATGGGTAAATATTTCGTTGGGGAATAAACAGGGAAGTCAACTATTGGTTGGCATATGCTATAAACCACCCAATATAGATAATGAGGAGGAAGAACAACTGTTAGAGCAAATTAGGAAGGCTGCAGATCATGGTAGCACTTTATATTTTTTTTTTTGAAATTCTATTTTTTTTTTTTATTTTATATAAGTCAGCGTAAGTCAAACATATAAAGTGAGGGCCTCGCAGGGCCACCCAAAACTGTCAACATATGCACAATGCAAGAAAAATAATAAACATCCCCAAATAGTGGGGGGGTCTCAAAGAATGTCCATCAATAAGGGAAAAACAAAGCAAGAAGTCATCAAAAAATAGACAGACATTAACATATAGCATCCCCCAATAGGGGGGTCTCTTCTATAGTTATGCAGTATAAACTGAGAAATCAGCTAAATACATCTAGTGAACTGAGTGAAAGAGGAAAAGGGGGGGGGAGAAAAAAAAAGGAGGGGCTAGGGGTAGTGGCAGAGGCCATACTTGTGTCTCCCCTGGTAGAACCTGCAGGCCCTTAGGACCGCGGGAGGCCAGGGGGAGTGAGTGACACTTGGCCCGGGGACTGGGGGGCGCTGACGCCGGCTCCAGGCCACGTAAGCGTACCCACAGATACCCGAAAACGCCAAAAAAAAATAAAAAATTGCGATAGCATCTTCACACGCAGGATCAAAACTTTTGCAGGTGGGGGGGGGGGGGTCGTAAAGAAAAAGGGGGGAACAAAAACATCCTCGAGTAGAGGGGTCTCATCTAAAACTCAGCCAATGGCGTCAAAAAGAGAACGACAAAATACTCAGCGGAAGGGGGTATTTATAATATAAATTTTTATTTTTCATATAAAACATAGGGTACAGAAATAAAAGAAGGGGAGTACCATTTCACATTCTCGGGAGGTATATGACATTAATACAAACTTTTGCAACAATATCTTATCAGACATCTTAATATGCTCATCAGATCGGCATCAGTACTAGTTTGTCGCATATGCAGTTAGCCGGACTGTGAATGGAGAAAAAGTAACCCGGAGGACCGGGAAAAGGAAGGGGAGGGGGGGGAAATAGGGGTGGAAGGATGCCAGGGAAGTACCAAAGGAACAAAACTAACTTGAGGCCGACAGAGTCACTTCTATAATTCGCGTCTCAGTCAAATTCTGAACATCTTAGAGATATTCCTGCTGTCACAGCCCGCACGCCTTATAAATTTTATGTATATCCCACACCGCCCAGGGATCCTTAGCGGAAGGGGGTATAAGAGAAAAAATAAAACTGTCTCTAGTAATCAAAAGCGTCCCCAGCCGGGGATCAGCGGCAAACAGCAAAAAGCAAAAAAGGTGGAGAGAACCATAGGTGTCTCGTCAGCCCGCATCTCGGAAAAGAATTCCTCGTGAAGCAGGTAGGGTGCAGCATGCCAGGCCAGATCCATCAGCCCACAAAGGACCACCAACGAAGCGCAAGGACCGCAACTCCAGCAGCAGCGATAATGCGTATCTGTCACCCTCACCAGGATCTCGGAGGATAACCAGCGGCAACCGCAAAGCGATGGGTGGAGAGTCAGTTTCAGGCTGTTTCTTCCGCCCAGTCGACATGGGGGGGTGCATCTCCACTGCCGAGCAGCGACCTCTGTCTGCAGGCTCCTCCAGCACTTCAGCCGACTCCACGCAGCTCGACAATAAGTTGTCATCAGGCACCGTAGCCCTGCATGGCAGCGTCGCCTCCGCTGTTGCGATAGACCGCAGCATTCGGCTCGCAGGGTTCCCGCTCACACTTCGCTCCACCTCGTGTTCCCCCAAGGCTGAGCAGCCGCGCACACCTGGTCCCCGCTGGAGACCGCCAAAACCACCTCCATTCGGGAAAGCCTTTCCTCCATTGCCTCGCAGGACCTCCATAAACCGTCGCCAGTCGCCCCGTGTCAGCGGGCGGTCATCTTCTCCCATCTCCTGCAGCAGGTCTTCCAGGCCTGTAAGCACGGCCTCCATTCCAGTCACTGGAGGAAACGGTGAAACAACCGTCCCCCTCCCCGCGCATGCCCCAGCCGTCTCCAGCACTCGGGTGGCCGGGAGATGTTGGCCCTCCATCATCCCAGCTCTCATCAATAAAAAAAAAAAAAAAAAAAATAGGCAGGAAGGCACAGCAAGGAGGTGGTAGGAGCTGGAAGGGTAGGCCTCAAGATGGCCGCCAGCAGTGCGGACCCGCCAGAAACACCGCTGGCAATCCTCAGTCTCTGGTCCGGTGGGGGGGCAGAACGGGCCCCGGACAGCTCCTTCCCGGTGGCCGACCACTCCTGGGCCTCAGGATCAGAAATTCGGCAGCAAAAAGATAACAAAGAGCCCCAGTTAGAGAAGGACGGGTCGGAGCTCCATAGACACGCGTCCTTCCCCGTGTGCAGCCAGCCACGCCCCCCCCGCACTTTAATTATTGGAGATTTTAATTACCCGGACATTAATTGGGATAGTGGGACTAGTAATTCAGCAAAGGGAATCCGGTTTCTGAATATTTTAAATGATACCTTCATGTCACAACTGGTAGAAACACCAACTAGAGAGGATAACTGTCTGAACCTGGTTATAACAAATAATGTGGATCTTTTCTCAAATATTAATGTAAAGGAACAGTTGGGAAACAGTGACCATAATATGGTGACTTTTGAAATAAACTCAAAAAACACATTCATAAGGGGCAGCTAAAACATAATTTTAAAAAGGCCAACTTTATTAAAATAAAGGAAGCTCTCAATGTCATTGACTGGCAGAAACTCTTTCACGGGAAAAACACTGAGGATAAGTGGAATATCTTTAAACTAACATTAGAAAAGTACACGTCACAATATATTCCACTGGTTAATAAATATAAAAGAAACAGACTGAAACCAATGTGGCTTAGTAGGAAGGTAACTAAGGAAATGAAAAATAAAAAGAATGCATTTAAAGCTTTTAAATTTGATAAATCTGAGGCATCCTATAAAGCATGTAAAAATGCGATTAGATGGGCTAAACTAGAAAATGAAAAAGAAATAGCCAAAGAGAGCAAGACCAACCCTAAAAGATTCTTTAGGTACATAAATTCTAAAAAACCCAAGAGTGAAAATGTAGGTTCACTAAAATCTGAGTCAGGGTTATTGTTAACTGAAGATCAGGATAAGGCAGAAATTTTAAATGATTATTTTTCTTCAGTATTTATCAAAGAGAAACCTATAACAGGAGACATGAAATTCATTAATAAAAACTTACTAATACAAAGTGACTGGTTGACTCAGGACAAGGTTTTGCAGAAATTAAACAATGTGAATGTGACTAAAGCCCCAGGGCCAGATGGAATTCACCCGCGAGTACTGAGGGAGCTATGTGTTGAAATATGTAAACCTCTGTTCTTAATCTTTCAAGATTCTTTTTTTTCAGGAATAGTACCAGAGGAGTGGAGAAAAGCTGACGTGGTCCCTATATTTAAGAAAGGTTTAAAATTTGTGCCTGGGAATTATAGACCTGTGAGCTTAACATCTGTGGCTGGGAAAGTATTCGAGGGGTTACTAAGGGATAATATTCAGGAATTTATTGGGAGGTATAATGTAATTGACAAAAATCAGCATGGTTTCATGAAACACAGATCATGTCAGACTAACCTAATTTCACCACAGGACTCGGAGGCTCATATTTGCCTTCTCTTTCTTTTATTTTCTCTCAGCAGCAAGAGGTTTAACATATAAAATAGAAGAAAAAAACTGTTCCCTCACAACAGGGAATGACCACGCCCCAACAGTCCCAATAGGTTAATCCATATAGTCCCTCCTCAGGTGTAGCTCCTCCTCTTTCTTGCTGCTTACCTCAAGGAGATAAGTATACGTTTTCTCTCTCTGCAATTTTAATTCTAATATATTGTATTTTGACGGTTGTAAACTTATTTTTTTGGGACGCCGACTTTTCCCGGTGCTAGCCGCGGGGTCGGCGCTCCCGTTTTGCGTTTATTATCACCTGGTATATTTAATACACATATAACCTCCACATAATAGTTTCCCAAACTTTCATTCGATTAATTAGGAGATAAACTGGTTTATTTGCTTGCGTTTCTCGCCGGACTCATGGTAAAAATCTGCCAGCGCTAGCTTCCACCTCGCGGTTCCGGAAAAGCAGGATATGCCCGCCCACTTCACCTCACGGCGTTCAAGCGCGCCATTTTAGAATCAGCGCGGTCTTTCAGAAGCAGCACAATGTCTCTACCGGACAGAAACTCCTCTCCCTCTCCACCCCGGGCCTCCGGGTCGGAGGTTAGTTCCATCCCACACTCCTCTCTCTCTGAACAGCCGGCAGCGGCATCCCCGCAGCACCATCACCGGAAAAAATCTTCCAAACAAAAATTTGCAGCCCTTGAAGCTTCCCTGAGATCCTCCATTTCAGACACTATAGCAGCAGCTGTAGCAAACATTCACACATCATTCAGACACTCCATGCAAGACGCAGTGGCTTCCCTACAGATTCCACCTAAGGTGTCTTCCTGCGCTGCTTTCTCCCTGAGATCCCCTAATTGTGCACCTTTAAGAGCTTCATCCCCAGAACTAGTTGTGGAAGTCTCCCCTAGGGAGCCACCACAAGATATTATTATGGGCCAACACTTAGCTGATATCCCCAAAGGTGCTTATGGAGGGGCTGGCATCCCCGCAGTGCTGCCAAATAAAGATAGCGAGTCTCATCCTCGCAAGAGAGCTCCAGACCGCGGAGCGCAGGCTGCGGCCGAGATTAAGAGACCCATTCCTGATGAGTGGAGTCTCGTCCCCGCTAAAAAAAGATCAGGCTTAGTAGATCCTGAATACGGGGAAGATGAAGGGGATTACCCCCTAGAGATATACGCACCTGATGATGATGATGACCTGATGATTTGGGGAGAAGAAGAATCGCCTCCCATACAGGTCGGGGACACTATATATGATCCTGAGGGGAACCCCCTCCTTAATCCTAAAGACATCTCGCACCCAGCGTCCACAGCGTGGATCCCACAACCACACATCGAGCGTTGGGTAGATAGCGTCATGCGCTGCCCACTAGACAAGGGCACAAGACAAACATTAAGAGCAGAGGGTCCTAGACCCACAACACTAGGCAAAACTTGCATTACGCCAGAGGTAGATGAAGCATTTCAAAAAATTGCTGCAAGGAAAGGATGGTCTCCTAAAAAAGGAATAGACCTGGCTATACGCACATGCCAGGATAAATTGCTGGATGCAACTGGACCTTTAGTTAAGGTTCTGGATATAGTGGCTCAGGCAAAACTAGCACATATCCCACTAGACCATGCTGAGATTGCCGGATGGCTGCAAAGATCCCTGTGCTTTCTGGGAAACGCCAACTCTGCCTTAGCTGCAGAAAGAAGGAAGACGATCCTTTTGAAAATGGATCCTAAGCTTTCGCACTTAGCTACCACTGACCTAGGGGCCAAAGCAGAAGGCCAACTATTCGGAGACCCATTCGCTAAAAGACTGAATACATATGTGGGTGCATTCTCCATGATAGACAAAGCAGAAACAACGATAAAAAAAGTGTTCCCTGGCCGGGTCTCCCACAGGGCCGGAAGAGGCAGGGGTCGCTTTTCCGGCCGCGCGGGACCTTCCCGCTCCGCAGGCTCCACTTATAACCAAAGCTACACAGATACTACCAACACTAGTTCCAGTTTCTTCCCGTCCAGAGCTAGACCTTGGCACAACAGGTCTTTCCGTGGAGGCCGAAGTTCCTCCTTCAGGAAACCTACAGGTGAGCGATCTGCACATAATTCCTTTCCCTCTCAAGAGGATAGGGGGTCGTATTTCTCAGTTTTATCAAGCATGGACACGTATTACCACAGACGCGTGGATTCTACATACTGTACGGGGTTTCCTAATAGATTTTGTAGACAACCCTACTCAACATCGCGCTCCAGCGCCACTACACTTCCAGCACACACAGTCACTACTGATACACGAGGAGATACAAGGCCTCATACACAAAGAGGCAATAGAGCTTGCCCCCACTTCTTCGGAAGGATTTTTGAGCACCATTTTTCTGGTGGCAAAAAAAGGCGGCGGTTCGCGCCCTGTCATAAATCTCCGAGAACTAAATTTTTTTGTGATGCACAGACACTTCAAGATGGAAGGCATGCACACGCTACAGCACATCCTTCTCCAGGACGACTGGATGGTCAAACTGGACCTGAAGGATGCTTATCTGACAGTCCCGATACACGAATCCCACCGGGACTTCCTCAGATTCAATTGGCAGGGAACCACATGGCGCTTTACATGTCTCCCTTTCGGTCTCTCATCAGCTCCGTGGTGCTTCACGAAGCTGTTGAAACCGGTAATTGCCTCCTTACGAGCGCGCGGCGTAAAGATAGTTATATACCTAGACGACATCCTTCTGATGTGCCAGTCTCGAGACACCCTACGGACTCATCTTCAATGGACGATATCCCTATTACAGGATCTAGGATTTCTCATCAATACAGAGAAATCTCTCCTAACCCCAACGAGAAAGATCGAGTTTCTAGGATTTCTCTTGGATTCCAGACAACTGACATTATCTCTTCCATCTCCAAAGATACGCAACATAAGAAAGGAAGTAGCCTCTCTCCTCCAGCACTCAGTTACTACCCTGAGATCTCTGGCCAGAGTGATTGGTCTACTAGCAGCAGCGAGACTGGCGATTATTCCAGCTCCACTTCATTATCGGGCCCTCCAACGCCTGAAGGCCCATTCCCTCCGAGCGGGTCTGGATTACCCGGACAACATTCACCTAACGGACGATACTCGAGTAGATCTATACTGGTGGCGCGACCACATGTCAGAATGGAACGGGAAGCGTCTTTTTCCCTTACAGCCGACCCTCACCATAGATTCAGATGCCAGCAATCTGGGTTGGGGAGCTCATTGCGAGGGCATGGAGACAGGTGGACGATGGTCACCCGAGGAACGCATCCATCACATAAACGTACTGGAGATGTTGGCAGGATTCTTTGCAATCCGGTGCTTCACCAAAGACAAGCTCCACTCTCAGATCCTCCTCCGCATGGACAATTTCCCAGCAGTCAGGTACATCAAATGCCATGGGTGGACCAAGATCGGAACCTCTGACCCAGATGGCACAGAAGGTCTGGGATCTTTGTCTCCAGAACAATCTTTGGGTCCAAGCTCAGTTCATCCCGGGTCTGTCCAATCAGATTGCAGACTGGAACTCCAGACACATGACGGACGCAGGAGACTGGAAACTCCTATCATCTATATTCAACAAGCTTCAATCTCTTTGGGGTCCTTTCCAACGGGACCTATTTGCATCGAGACTGAACGCACAAATACCACACTTCTTCAGTTGGAAGCCGGATCCAGAGGCTATAGCCACGGATGCATTCCTCCAGGATTGGTCGGGAGACCGGCTTTATGCCTTCCTCCATTTGCCCTCATAGCAAGAACCATAAAACAGGTTCGACTTCACCAAGCGACAATAGTATTGTTAGTTCCACACTGGCCGAGCCAACCGTGGTTCCCAACTCTGATGGAACTGGCAATAGACATTCCCAGGATGCTTCCGCAATGCCACGATCTACTGAAGGATCCCGACAACAATCCTCACCCTCTACTACAGGGCAGCCTGGTCATGCTGGCATGGCTGATTTCAGGTTTGCCTGGCAGAGCCAAGGAATTTCGGACAGAACTGCAGAATTACTCCTACAAGCCTGGGCCCCAGGTACCCGCAACGCATACAGATCAGCCTGGAACAGATGGGCTTCTTGGTGTGTGGGAAGGTACCAAGATCCCTTTTCGGCACCTCTAAATTCGGTCCTGGACTTCCTGACTTCCATATTCGACTCAGGTCTACAATATAGAACCTTGAATGTATACCGATCGGCCATCTCAGCAGGACACGTTGGCTTTGCAGGGGTTGCAATTGGCCAACATCCCCTGGTGTGTAGGCTACTGAGGGGCACCCGATTCGCTAGACCTCCCCTTCCGAGATATGTTTCTACCTGGGACGTTTCCCTTGTACTAAGATTCCTGGAACAATGGCCGGACAACCAGATCCTGACACTACGACAGTTGTCAGCTAAACTCGTCATGTTATTCTGTTTACTCTCCTGCAAACGTGTTAGTGATGTACGGGCACTTGATTACCCTTCACGCTCTTTTCAACCGGACGGAGTCCGCTTCGATATCTCACGGAGAACCAAGACTTCAATCAATTCGGTATTCTTCCCACGATTTCCAGATCATCAGTTGCTGTGTCCTGTTAGATGCCTACAGACCTATGAATCTCGAACACAAGATCTACGTACAGAGTTGATTTCCCCTCTTTTCCTTTCATTCCGGGCACCACATGCCCCAGTGTCACCTGCAACTTTGGCCAGATGGATACGTTGGCTACTAAATCTGTCTGGAGTGGATACCTCCTGTTTTGGCGCGCACTCGGTTCGAGGCGCCATGGCTTCTGCAGCGGTGGCAGCTGGCTGCCGATTATCGGATATCATGCGATCCGCCGACTGGACCAGAGAATCTACGGCTCATCTTTTCTATGTTAGACCAGTTCCCCATTGGACGACTTCTGTTGTTGCTCAGCTTTAAATAGGCAAATATGAGCCTCCGAGTCCTGTGGTGAAATTTCTGAATTTTCCTATTACATAACGGAAAGTTCTAATTTCAATAAGGACTCGGAGGCGAGTATTTCCCTACCCATGTATATGCCCACCCTTTTTTTGGTAATTATTCTGCATGACTGTTTCTTCAATAAAATATGTCTGTTTAATATCAGACCCTGTTTTGGTTTTCTTACACGTGGTGCGCTGGCGATGTCATCCTTACGCGCTCCACCTTCAAGATCTTGATTAAAAATCAAAGTTTTTTCATGACTCAGTTCCTTGTGATTTGTTTTCACTATCATCGTGGATTTACACTCAGTTACGGCTTAGATTCTAAACATTTCTCCATGTCTCTGCTTTCATTTCAGACCAATGAAATCCTCCTTCCTTTGTTCGGATAATAGTCGTCTTCCGCCTAGAAATTTGGGCTGCATCCTCCTCTCCCCGTTGGGACGTCCTTGCTTGTTGGGTTCCGTTTACCTTATGTTTTCGCAAGAAAGAGGAGGAGCTACACCTGAGGAGGGACTATATGGATTAACCTATTGGGACTGTTGGGGGCGTGGTCATTCCCTGTTGTGAGGGAACAGTTTTTTTCTTCTATTTTATATGTTAAACCTCTTGCTGCTGAGAGAAAATAAAAGAAAGAGAAGGCAAATACTCGCCTCCGAGTCCTTATTGAAATTAGAACTTTCCGTTATGTAATAGGAAAATTCAGAAATTACGTTCTATGAGGAAGTAAGTAGAAGTATAGATCAGGGGGTCGCAGTGGATGTGATTTACTTAGATTTTGCCAAAGCTTTCGACCCACATTCCACACAAAAGGTTACTATTTTAAATTAAGAAAAATTGGTCTAGATGAAAATACTTGTTCTTGGATAGAAAACTGGCTAAAAGATAGGTTACAGAGAGTGGTCATAAATGGTACATTTTCAAGATGGACACCAGTGGTAAGCAGTGTCCCTCAGGGGTCTGTTATAGGACCAATACTATTCAATTTATTTATAAATGACCTGGAGATAGGCATTGAAAGCCATGTATCAGTGTTTGCAGATGACACAAAACTAGGAAAAGTAATACAATGTGAGCAGGATGTTACTTCGCTGCAGAGGGATTTAGATCGATGAATTATAATCTAGATAAATGTAAAGTTATGCACTTTGGAGTGAAGAACACACAAGTAATTTATACCCTAAAAGGTGGGGAGTTAGGGAAATCCAAACAGGAGAAGGATTTGGGAATAATCATAGACTTCAAACTAAGTAAAAATGTGCAATGTCAAACAGCAGCCGCCAAGGCCAGCAAGGTATTGGCATGCATTAAAAGGGGAGTTTACTCTCGGGATGAAAACATAATTTTGCCTCAGTATAAATCAATGGTCAGGCCGCACCTTGAATATGCCGTGTGATTTTGGGCACCTGTCTTAAAAAAAAGATATTATAGCGCTAGAAAAAGTGCAGAGACGGGCAACTAAATTAATAAGAGGAATGGAAGGGTTGAGGAATGGAAGGGTTAAGTTATGAGGAAAGACTAACAAGCTTAAACCTGTTTAGTTTAGAGAAACGGCGCCTTAGAGGGGATCTGATAACCTTATATAAATATATACGGGGCCATTATCAACCATTGTCTGATAACCTATTCATTAACAGGTCTATACACAGGACAAGGGGTCATCCATTTAGACTGGAAGAAAGAAAATTTAGCTTAAAGCATAGGAAGGGTTATTTTACGGTGAGAACAATAAAGCTGTGGAATTCTCTGCCTGTTGAGGTGGTTGGGTCAGAGTCTGTACAGACTTTTAAAAAACGACTGGATGACTTCCTGCAGACACAGAATATTAAGGGTTAAGCAGCGACTGGATGACTTCCTGCAGACACAGAATATTAAGGGTTATAATATTTAATATGTGGGTAAAAGCTTCTTGATCCAAGGAGAAATCTGACGCCATTCTGGGGGCAAGAAGGAATTTTTTCCCAGTATGTTGCATACTGGCAGCATTTCAGACTGGGTTTTTTTGCCTTTTGGATCAACAGCAGTAGGTTATGTGGGAGAGGCTGAACCCGATGGACGCATGTCTTTTTTCAGCCTATATAACTATGTAACTATGTTCAATAAAAACATGAAAACATATAATGTTTGTGTTGTATTATTTTAAGCAGACTGTGTTTTTCAAATTGTTGTGACTTAGATGAAGATCAGAGACATTTTATGACCAATTGATGCAAAACTCCATGTAATCCCAAAGGGTTCACATTCTTTTTCTTGCAACTGTATGTGGTTTTCTGGTGGAAACCAGGCCCGTGTTTCACGGTGATTCAGTTAGTATCTACACACAGTTTTTCCTTCATGTACAAATCACACATGTGCAGCTTTAGGTTCCCGTGTGCGCCTTCAAGGCCTCTGGACGTCACGGGGCCCACAAGTCCAGCGTGGTGTGTGTGCGCTCACATCCTCCCCTCCCCCCCAGTCAGGGATCCCCAGCTGTCAGGGAGCTGCCCGGGTTTTCACGCTGGCAACGCATTAACAAAACCCTGAATGAACACGCAGCCGCAGGATCAGCACAGCCGTTAAAGAGCGTCAGCGCACGACACGCGCACCACATGATCATCCAACGCAATCCATGAAAGGGCTATGTCACAGGACCCGGAATCTTCTCTTTATCTACACCTTGCATGGAGGGGTGTAGGGTGGAGGGGGTGTAAGGGTGGAGGGGTGTAGGGGTGGAGGGGTGTAGGGTGGAGGGGGTGTAGGGGTGGAGGGGGTGTGGGGGTGGAGGGGGTGTGGGGTGGAGGGGGTGGGGGGGTGGAGGGGGTGGGGGGTGGAGGGGGTGTGGGGGTGGAAGGGGGTGTAGGGTGGAGGGGTGTAAGGGTGGAGGGGGTGTAGGGTGGAGGGGGTGTAAGGGTGGAGGGTGTAGGGTGGAGAGGGTGGGAGGGGAGTGTGGGTGGAGGGGGTGTAGGGTGGAGGGGGTGTAGGGTGGAGGGGGTGTAGGGTGGAGGGGGTGTAGGGTGGAGGGGGTGGAGGGGGTGTAGGGTGGAGGGGGTGTAGGGTGTGTAGGGGTGGAGGGAGGGGGTGGAGGGGTGGAGGGGGTGGAGGGGGTAGTGGTGGAGGGGGTGGAAGGGGGTGGAGGGGGTGGGGGGGTGGAGGGGGTGTGGGGTGGAGGGGGTGTAGGGGGTGTGGGGTGGGGGGTGTGGGGGTTGTGGGGTGGAGGGGGTGTGGGGGTGTAGGGTGGAGGGGGTGTAGGGGGTGTAGGGTGGAGGGGGTGTAGGGGGTGTAGGGTGGAGGGGGTGGAGGGGTGGAGGGGGGTGGTAGGGTGGAGGGGGTGTGAGGGGGTGGAGGGGTGGTGTAAAGGGTGGAGGGGGTGTAGGGTGGAGGGTGTAGGGGGTGTAGGGTGGAGGGGGTGTTAGGGTGGAGGGGGTGTAGGGTGGAGGGGGTGTGAGGGTAGGAGGGGGTGTGTAAGGGTGGAGGGGGTGGAGGGGTGTAGAGGGTGGAGGGGGTGGAGGGGTGTAGGGTGGAGGGGTGGAGGGGTGTAGGGTGGAGGGGGTGTGGGGGTGTGGAGGGGGTGTAGGGTGGAGGGGTGTAGGGTGGGGGGGGTGTGGGGTGGAGGGGGTGTGAGTGGGGTGGAGGGGTGTAGGGGTGGAGGGGGGTAGGGGGTGGAGGGT
>RXON01002858.1:0-39690 GCA_009667805.1 Leptobrachium leishanense | reverse complement strand
TCACAACAGCATCAGAAACATTCCACCAAACACATCCTTATTATTACGATTACTTTTAGTCTCATTATCCTTATTATTGTACAGGGGCGCTGGGTTAACTAAAACAGAATAAGACATGAAAAAGTCGGACTAGAGGAGACAACCCAGTGCGAGAGAGAGGCAGGAGACAGCCCAGGGAGAGAGAGGCAGGAGACAGCCCAGGGAGAGAGAGGCAGGAGACAGCCCAGGGAGAGAGAGGCAGGAGACAGCCCAGGGAGAGAGAGGCAGGAGACAGCCCAGGGAGAGAGAGGCAGGAGACAGCCCAGGGAGAGAGAGGCAGGAGACAGCCCAGGGAGAGAGAGGCAGGAGACAGCCCAGGGAGAGAGAGGCAGGAGACAGCCCAGGGAGAGAGAGGCAGGAGACAGCCCAGGGAGAGGGAGGAGACAGCCGAGAGAGAGAGAGGAGACAGGCCAGGGAGAGAGAGGGCGGGAGACAGCCCAGGGAGAGAGAGGGCAGGAGACAGCCCAGGGAGAGGCAGGAGACAGCCCAGGGAGAGGCAGGAGACAGCCCAGGGAGAGGGAGGAGACAGCCGAGAGAGAGGGAGGAGACAGGGGTACAGGGGGAGAGAGAAGGAGGAGACAGCCCAGGGGGGGAGAGAGAGAGAGAGAGGAGACAGGCCAGGGAGAGAGAGGGCGGGAGACAGCCCAGGGAGAGAGAGGGCAGGAGACAGCCCAGGGAGAGAGAGGGCAGGAGACAGCCCAGGGAGAGAGAGGCAGGAGACAGCCCAGGGAGAGGCAGGAGACAGCCCAGGGAGAGGGAGGAGACAGCCGAGAGAGAGGGAGGAGACAGGGGTACAGGGGGAGAGAGAAGGAGGAGACAGCCCAGGGAGAGAGGCAGGAGACAGCCCAGGGAGAGGGAGGAGACAGCCGAGAGAGAGAGGAGACAGGCCAGGGAGAGAGAGGGCGGGAGACAGCCCAGGGAGAGAGAGGCAGGAGACAGCCCAGGGAGAGAGAGGCAGGAGACAGCCCAGGGAGAGAGAGGCAGGAGACAGCCCAGGGAGAGAGAGGCAGGAGACAGCCCAGAGGAGGAGGCAGGACAGCCCAGAGAGAGAGCAGGAGACAGCCCAGGGAGAGGAGGAGACAGCCGAGAGAGAGAGAGGAGACAGGCCAGGGAGAGAGAGGGCGGGAGACAGCCCAGGGAGAGAGAGGGCAGGAGACAGCCCAGGGAGAGGCAGGAGACAGCCCAGGGAGAGGCAGGAGACAGCCCAGGGAGAGGGAGGAGACAGCCGAGAGAGAGGGAGGAGACAGGGGTACAGGGGGAGAGAGAAGGAGGAGACAGCCCAGGGGGAGAGAGAGAGAAGGAGACAAGCCAGGGAGAGAGAGGCGGGAGACAGCCCAGGGAGAGAGGGCAGGAGACAGCCCAGGGAGAGAGAGGGCAGGAGACAGCCCAGGGAGAGAGGCAGGAGACAGCCCAGGGAGAGGCAGGAGACAGCCAGGAGAGGGAGAGACAGCCGAGAGAGAGGGAGGAGACAGGGGTACAGGGGGAGAGAGAAGGAGGAGACAGCCCAGGGAGAGAGGCAGGAGACAGCCCAGGAGAGGAGGAGACAGCCGAAGAGAGAGGAGACAGCCAGGGAGAGAGAGGCGGAGACAGCCCAGAGAGAGAGGCAGGAGACAGCCCAGGGAGAGAGAGGCAGGAGACAGCCCAGGAGAGCAGGAGACAGCCCAGGGAAGCAGGAGACAGCCGAGAGAGAGGGAGGAGACAGGGGTACAGGGGGAGAGAGAAGGAGGAGACAGCCCAGGGGGAGAGAGAGAGAGGAGACAGGCCAGGGAGAGAGAGGGCGGGAGGAGACAGCCCAGGGATCGAGAGAAAAGGAGGAGACAGCTCAGGTAGAAAGAGGAGGAGGAAACAGCCCAGGTAGAGCGAGAAGGAGGAGACAGCCAAGAGGGTGGGAGGAGACAGCCCAGGGGGGGAGAGAGGGAGGAGACAGCCCAGGGGCGAGAGAGGGAGGAGACAGCCCAGGGGGATAGAGAGGGAGGAGACAGCCCAGGGGGAGAGAGAGGGAGGAGACAGCCCAGGGGAGAGAGAGAGAGAGAACCCAGGGGAGAGAGAGGGAGGAGACAGCCCAGGGGGAGAGAGAAGGAGGAGACAGCCCAGGGGGAGAGAGAAGGAGGAGACAGCCCAGGGGGAGAGAGGAGGAGACAGCCCAGGGGGAGAGAGAGGGAGGAGACAGCCCAGGGGGAGAGAGAGGGAGGAGACAGCCCAGGGGGAGAGCGAGGGAGGAGACAGCCCAGGGGGAGAGTGTAAGGTGCGGAGACAGTCCATGGAGGGTGAGTAGAGGCAGCCTAGGTAGGGAGGAGGAAAATGTGGCAAAATTCTTAAGCCTTAACGTATTCAAGTATTAGTAGATCTTCCAATAATAATCCTCAGTTGCTCGAAGCAATCCATGGACTCCGCACCTTCTAGCCGTGCTCCGCCATATTGTGCAGCACCACAGACACTATATCCATGATCTGGGTGTCCTCAACTTTTCTATTCAGGGAACAGTAGGGCACCGCCTCGTTGCGCTTGTGCAGAGGCTCGTTCTCCATGGTTTGCAAACTCTGAGCAAGTGTGGAGAGGTGCATGAAGGGCCCGGCTGTAAAGGTTACAAATAGCACATCATTCCTGAACAGAAGACCAATACGGAGCCTGCACAGGATGCAGCCACCAGCTATGATAATGGGTGGGCCATGCAACACAAATCCAGGACCGAAAGGTCCATGTGAGACCGCTGGGCTGGGGTTTCATACCGCCTTGTTAACATCTTGGCCGCCTGTTACTGTAGGACCAGAGGCACTTTAATATTACGCCATGATTACCGTAGTGTTCGCAAACACACCGGCGAGTGAAAAGCAGGCTGACAATACCTTGCTTGGCTTTAAGGCATATAACGTTTTAGTGCAGCACGGTTGCCACTAACCTGCCCTATAAAAGGTAAAATAAGAACCCATACTCCTACAACTACCATCAAACCAAACTTCCACGACATGTGTTGCCCACCAGTCCCACGTTGTGCCACTACACATGCACAAACTCTTTATTTAGCTCATGGCTTTTGCTCATGTAATGTTTTGGTTCCAGGCAGATCTGTGCACATATGTGAGTGATCCCGACACCGGGCTGGATTACCAACAGATGCCAGGATTATTGAGCTCGGATTCTGGGTATCAGACATTACCTGGCCGAGGTAAGTGACCCCATAACCTTAGAAAGAGCACCGCTTCTCCGGCTGTGTCCTCCTCTTTTTGAACTGCCAGTCCAGCAGATTTCAGCTGGACGATGACTGAGCACCTGTCACTTGTAATAAACACAAGGTTTATTATTGCCCAGAAGTTTCTTTATTCTGCGCACACAGCAATGGAAGCTCCTTCCCTCGGCGCACAAAACACCAGCCGCCTGCACTTCCTGTCAGCCGTTTCACCCCCAGCACAGGAGCCTAGTGCCGTAATGTACAGGATAAATGCCAACCATTTTAACAATATCCCTATATTTTAAATGAGAAAATAATGAAACATTAAAGACCTTGTAACAATGAAGAGTGTAAAATATAGACCTTATATAAGGAGAACAATAAACTTTTTCCTAAGTGTTGAAACTTTAAAGTTACCTTTTGGGATTTAAGTTTTCCAAGGACCTTATTTGTCTCATGCATGGATAGACTGAACTGTGGCATATTTTACATTTGTAGATAAGCTACTTGCATCAAACATTATGGACCATATTACAAAGCTGGTGCTAACTTAACCAGAGCTGGTGTAAACTTCCCAGAGCCATTATAGCCTATGGAGGTTTTCAGTTTACAACAGCTCTGGTTAAGTTAGCACCAACATTGTAATACTGCCCTATGTCTGGTCGGGCTTGTTTTGCAACCCACAATATCTGTCTTATCTTTGAACGAAGATGTTCTTTGATTCTTGTTGGGAGGGGCATCTCTTTGTACTCCACACACTGCTTGTAGTGGAATATACTGCAGGTTATCAATGTAGCTGTGCTGATGCACATGAACCACACCTTTAACAGTAAAAATGTTCATACCAACATAGCAGAAATTTCCATGTTCCTCACGTCCAACATTGACTGCAGACTTTAGTATAGGGATGACAGTTATCGAAAAGTTATGTGAGCGAGCCCAAAGGAAATCCTCAACATGACACGCAAGTAATCCAATGACTTCACACTGTACATCCACCCAGTAAAATACCCCTGGGTCCAATTGAGACATTTTCCCACCTGTTTTCAGCATTATTTCTTTCACTTTAGTGTACCAGTATAATGTATCTGTTAGGCCATAAACACACTTGTTTAATTTCCAAAAGACATTTCCTCTTCCTGCTTCACGAGGAGGCCTGACATAGATTTCCCTAGACAACTGCATACCCTGTAAGAAAGCAGATTTGAGGTCCATAGAATTTACTTGCCACTGGTTTTGACAAATTACAGCCAGGAATAGCCTAAGAGATTCAGCAGCACAAGTTGTGAACACAAAACTCTTCCAAGCGTTTGGCTACAAGTCATGCTTGGCACACAATACTCTTGTGGGTTTCCTTGAGACTACAGACCCATCTGGTAGAAATGCACTTTTGACCGGCATCATGAACTTCACATAGTTTTCATACCAATTCATAATTTCATCTTGTTTGGCTGCATTGGATGAAATGTCTTTTGTTATGAATACATCGGTTTCCTGATCAGGTCCATCAACGTCTGTTGTTATGAATATATCTTTGTCCTGATTAGATTAATCCACGTGAAGATTATCAACACCTGATAAATCTACTGTCTCCTTTTGTCCCTCACTATCATCATGTTGAATATTTTTCAGATTAACTCAGTTTTTGTATTTTCCAGAAACTTTACCAGCTCTGCTTAGAACCTTGGCCTTCTGTGGACCACTTCCATCTTGTTTAGTAAACGTAATAGTCTGTCCTTGTTTTATCATTACACCTCTTCCATTTTGTGTTCTACAAGGATAAATCACGGGTTCTCTTTCAATTTGTGGCCGATCCACTTCTTCAGTATTAACCTCTGTTTCATTGTCGCTTTCTGATTCTGGTTCACTATCTGTGTTCACTATTACGTTGGTTACAAAGCCTGGATTGATGTCCTCTAACTAGAATTCCACCCATGTCTCACAAATACAACATCTCCAATAATGACTCCTGGTCCATTCCATTCAGGGGAGTCTCCTCTTTTGTCGCTGACATATCATCTGTAGATCTGAGCTGTTTACGCAGCGCTCGTCTGAGTCTCTCCGAGCATTCTGCTGCACTAACTGCTTTTCTGGTGGCATGTAAGGCAGAAATATGTTCTCCTGCTTTAGCTTTTTCTTGTGAAGGTATTTGTGCTGTGACGGTTAAGATTTCTTCTTCTTCTGTTAGATCTTCTGTTTTCTGTGTCTCTGATATTAACACCGTAATGCCCAGAACTAGAAAATTGAAGAGGAATTGATTGTTTGAACACTACAGCACTGTAATTTTTCATGTCCAGAATGGTCCTAGCTTTTTGTAAGGACGCTTTACTCAGCAGAAGAGGAATGTCTGCTTTAACAACTTCAGTTTTAATTCTACATTTTGTCCTATTTTAGCCGGTAGTTTTACACTCCTTGTGGAAAACACCAGATTCCCCTCTCCTAACTGAAATGGTCTGTAACTGGAAAATTTAGTTTGCATTAACTTGTTTCCTTGATCTGCAGTGAGGCCATCGATAGCATTTTCTAAGCATTTCTCGCTGCGCGCAATGCGGGTGCATGCAGTGTCAATGATCACTGATCCTAAGGATTCAGCCATGAATATCTCTGAATCAGACATAGAGGCTTTAGTAAATAATGTTACTTTACTCAATATTTGCATCTTCAATTAGTTTTACTTGATCAATGTTTTTATGAGGACAGTCCATTAGCCCAGTGGAATGTACTTTGTCAAACTCCGCATCTGGAACACTTGCCGAATTTATCCAGTGGATTGGTGCCTGGTTACAGCTGGTTTAGTTATCCATGTTGCTACGCAGCATTCCGTCTCTCTCTGCCATGTGATCGGTGTTCCGTATAAAATGCCATATCGTCTTGGTTCACTTGTATTCCATATGATGCAGCTGTGATTTTTCGAACAAAAATCCTTTTTTTTATCTTTCTTTATCAAGACACTGTGTACAAAAGAAAAAAAAATAATACGGTTGTATATACACTCCAAAACCATCAAAATATGCTTCAAACACTACAGCAATATCACGTGTCATTTTTCCCCAAATACACAGGGAGAGAGGGGGGAGGAAGAAGAGAAAGAGAAAAAAAAAAAGACTGCTTCTAACCCCTATGACATTCCCCTATCCCATCTTACTTTCTCCAGCCATCTTAACTTCGATTAGCCTCAAACTCTATCCATCCTGCCCAGACTGTTGAGTACATCAAATAAGTATCTCGAACTCTTGCAGTCAATTCATCCCTTTGACGAACGTCCTCCAAGATCCCCCTAACTCTCTTCCAAGACGCTGGCCGGGGAGCCTTCCATGTTTCCGCCAGGGCTTGTCTTACTGCAGCAGCCAACTTAGCCAACCACTTAGACTGGTATCTTGTAAGATGTGATTGGGGCCGGTTAAGAACATAGGACCAAGGATCAAAGTCCACTGGCGCCTTCAAAACTTCCAGGGCCAGAGAGTGGTCTTGCTGCCAAAGAGAAGAAACCACTGAACATTGCCACCACATATGTAAATGCGTTCCCCGCATGCCACAATTACACCAACAGGAGTCCGGATAGGACAGGTTAACCTTGTTCAAAAATACCGTGGTGATATACCACCTCATCATTGTCTTAATGGCCTGTTCTTGATATGTAACACTAATGGAGGTTTTATGGGTCACCTCCCATATATCTAACCAATCCTCTTTATCAATAGGACCTAAATCTCTCTCCCAGGCAGTCATATAAACTAGCCGATCAGGTTGATGATCAGTATGAAGTTTTAAAGCTAAAGTAGAAATGAGGCCCTTAGGATAGGAACCTCTCATACACATATTTTCAAAATAGGTGAGTGGTCTGAGGGCCGCCTTGTGTATCTCTCGTGACTGTAAAAAATGTCTGCATTGCACATACCGAAAAAAGTCCCTTGATGACACTGTAGCTCTTTCCATCAAGGAAGAGCACGGAAGCAATTCTCCATCCTCTTATACCATTGGCAAATACGGTTCAATTGGCAGTTATGAAGAAATCCAAAATTTTTAACTGAGATCCCTGGGCAAAATCTTTTATTATGGGGGCGGAGCTAGCTGTGGAAGCGAGCGGTCACGTTTTGCACAGCTCCCGCTAGCTTTCTGACTTTTGTTGCATTTATACCGCTCGTTTTATCACAAACCTGCTTTTTAGACCCCCTGGACTAACTATTAAGCTCCGGAGGACGTAATCAGTGCTGCCTGGTGTGTCCGGTGGTGGATCGCGGCTCCCAGGAAGTTTGGGACTATACTTCGGGCCTACCTCCTCAGCGTCTCTCAGAAGTCTCTGTGGAGTTCTGCAGTGTCATTTACGATTTGATCGCCTGTATGGGTAAGAAACAACCCCCCGGCGCTCCCTCGAAGAGTGGCTCCCGACAGCGGGACATAAGGGAATCAGACTATGATGGCTCCTAATCGGGACCCCCGGGAACGGGGAACCTTGGAGGGGACACTCGACAGTAACGTTATTCCCTTGAATACTGTTGATGACGATGATCTCCCTTCTACGAAGGGGGACCTTCGCAAGATCATTGCTGAAATTAGAGAGATGTGGAGACCGGAGGTGGCGGCTGTACGGGCAGAGGTAGAGGTGATCCGGACTCAGGTGACAGCGACGCACGTACGGATGGAGGAGGTCGCGCTGGAGCAGGTCAGCTTATCTGGCCAAATGGACAGTCTTCGCTCACAGTTGGAGGTCTTAACACGTTCGGTGGAGACGTTGGAGTCACGTCGCCGTAATATACGAGTCAGAGGTATTCCGGACTCGGTCTCCACGGAAGATCTGTTGCCATATGTGAGTCGGCTCGCAATTCAGATCTCAGGTCTGCCTTCCGATACAACGGAACTAGTTGGAGCAGCATTTCGTGTCCGGAAGGTTGCTGCGGCCCCCAAAGGGAAACCAAGGGACGTCGTGGTGGTCTTTCGCGATGTGGCCTCGAAAGTCGTGCTTATGTCTGCCCCGGGTGCCCGGGACCCTGTACAGTTTGAGGGAGTCACGTTAGCCCTATATCATGATCTCCCGTTTATGACTCTGTTGGCACGTCGCAGATTCCGAGACGTGACATCTGCTCTCCGTCATCGGGGGATTCGATACCGGTGGGGCCTGGCTGGCTCCTTGGTGGTAACTCATGCTAACGTTCCGTACACGGTCACCAACCCTGATACAGCTTGGACCGACTTAGCAGTTACGGGCATCTCACCGGACGCACAGGAGATTCAGCCGGGTTAAAACACTCTTGCTACCCTTTTTTACCCCCTGACTCCAGACGGACCTGGGCCGCCACTGTCTTCTCGTTTTCTCTTTTCTATAGCAGGGATAACCGCGATCCCCCGGTTTTACTGCCTTTTCCTGTTGACTGGACCGCTTCCCTATTCCCTGGTTTCCCCCCCCACCCTGTTTAGTTTCGCAGACTGTTTCTTAAGCTACATAGGCGATTATGCCTTCCTAAACGCAGAGGACTTACGCCTTCATTTTAACCCCCCCCCCTTTTTTTTCTTTTTTTTTCTCGCCGGACGACTTTTTGCTACTTGAATATGACCTTACTTACGCCATTCCCTTATTTTCTTTGCATGTTATTACATGATGTAAGGTTACTTTATTTGATATACGTTTGCTGGCCCTGCGTGGCCGTACCTTGTTTGATTACATGAGACTTGTTTTATAATTCTCTAAATAAATAATTAAAAAAAAAAAAATCTTTTATTATAAATCACCGACATTAATGGGGAAGGTCTGCCCGCCAAATCATAGCGCCTGAATGCCTGATCCCATACCTCCAATGAGTGGTGAGTGGACGGTGTCACAGAGGTTCAAGGGACCCTATATTTTTTCAGTAACCACATACAATGTGATATGCAATCAGGTACAGCGATGTCATTTTCAAAATCGACCCAACCCCTAGAACCATGAGGAGCATGCAAAGCTACTATTTGGGCCAATTGGGCGGCCACATAATAGCTTCTCAGGTTTGGGAGGCCCATGCCACCCACGGATTTTGGAATGCGTAATACACTCTGAGTCACTCTATGTCTCTTCCCCATCCAAACAAACGTATCCAGGGTTAGCTGGAATCTTTCAATATCCTTAACATCGAGCGGAACTGGGAGGGCCTGGAACGGGTACAAAATTTGGGGCAAAATATTCATTTTAATGCTATGAAGTCTACCTAGCCAGGAGATATATTCCCCTTTCCAGGCACCCAGATCCATAATTAGCAATATAAAGCACATCATATGAGTTAGTTAAAGCTATCCCCAGATACATAATCCAATCCTTTGCCACCTGAAAGCCATGAATAATCGACAAAGCATCTACTTCCTCTTTATGCATGTGAAATGATAAAGATTGAGATTTCTCCATATTAACCATAAACCCTGAGAGAGAGGAAAACTGAGATAACAGCTCTTTCATGACAGCCAAAGATCTAACAGGGGACGTCAAAAGCAGCAATACATCATCTGCATATGCTAATATTTTATGATCTGAGGAAGGCAACTTTAGACCCCGTATCTCTTCTGAGTGCCGAACCTGGGACAAAAAAGGCTCTAAAGAAAAAGCGAATAGTATTGGAGAAAGTGGGCACCCCTGCCTTGTACCATTAGTTATCCCGAAAGAACAGGCGGACATTCCCGGGATCAATACCTGGGCTGATGGTAGTCTTGGATCGACCTACGCAGGTTGGGGTTGGAAACAGGAGGAGAGGACTGTAAGGTGAGAGTGATTGATGGTTGCGTCAGTGAGTTGGGGCGTCGGCTTCCCTAAATAGGAATGTTTTAAGGGAGCGTTTGAAGGAAGAGAAGTTAGGGGAAAGTCTGACCGTATGAGGGAGAGCGTTCCAGAGAGTGGGGGCTGCGCGTGAGAAATCCTGCAGTCTATCATGGGAAGAGGTGATGCGTGGAGAAGCTAGGCGCAGGTCACTGTTTGACCTTAGGGAGCGGGCTGGGGTGTATTTGGTGATTAGTGAGGACAGGTAGTGGGGAGCGGAGTTAGTGAGGGTTTTGTAGGTAAGGATAAGGATTTTGAACTTAATTCTGCAGTGGATGGGGAGCCAGTGAAGGGACTCGCAGAGGGGAGCGGCAGAGACAGAGCGGCGGGTGAGGTGAATTAGCCTGCCGGAGGCGTTCAGGATGGATTGTAGGGGGGAGAGGCGGGACAGAGGGAGGCCAGATAAGAGATTATTGCAATAGTCGAGTCGGGAGATTACCAGGGCGTGTATGAGTTGTTTTGTGGTGACAGCGGTAAGAAATGGCCGAATTCTGGAAATATTACGCAGTTGGTATCGGCAGGAGGAGGAAAGAGACTTGATGTGGGGGATGAAAGAAAGAGCAGAGTCAAGTGTAACTCTAAGACAGCGAACTTGGTTTGATGGGGAAATGGTGATACCCTCCACCGTGATAGAGAAGTCAGGAGGTCAAGCAGGATGAGAATAGAATAGTGGCCGTGTTTTTTAGCAGTTAGGAGGTCGTTGGTGACTTTGGTGAGGGCAGTTTCAGTTGAGTGTAGCGGACAGAAGCCAGATTGCAGGGGGTCAAGTAGGGAATTGGAGGACAGGAAGAGGGAGAGGCGGTTGAAGACTAGTTTTTCTAAGAGCTTTGATGTGAAGGGAAGCAGGGATACAGGGCGGTAGTTGGATGGAGAGTTGGGATCTAGGGATGGTTTCTTTAGTAAAGGGGTAACTAGCGCGTGTTTGGAGGCGGATGGAAAGGAGCCAGTGGAGAGAGATAGGTTGAAGATGTATGTGAGGGAATGGGGTCGAGTGGGCACGTGGTGAGATGTAAGGAGGACAATAAGGAATTGACTTCCTCCTCAGTGGCTGGGAGGAAGCGGCAGAGGGTGGCAGAGGGGACCTCTGGGAGTGGAGGTGGCAGATAACTATCTTGTGTTGGGATGTTGCTTCTGATAGTTAGAGTTTTACTGAGGAAGTAGTCTGCCAGGTCTTGAGCGCTGAAGGCAGCTGTGGGGGGAGGTGCAGGTGGGTAGAGGAGGGTGTTGAAGGTGGACCAGAGCCGTTTAGGGTTGGAGGACAGCGTAGATATAAGAGATGAGAAGAAGGATTGTTTGGCCAAGTGGAGGGCAGAGGTGTATGACCGGAGAATAAACTTGAAGTGAACAAAATCAGCTTCAGAGCGGGATTTCCTCCAGGCACGCTCTGCAGTGCGGGAGCATCTTTGCAGGTAGCGAGTCTGGAGGGTGTGCCAGGGCTGAAGCTGGCGGCGTGGGGCCTTACAGAGTCGAAGAGGAGCAAGAGTGTCTAGAGCAGAGATAAGCGTAGTGTTGTAGTGATTAGTGGCAGCATCAGGGCAGGTGAAGGATGAGGTATGAGGGAGGTGGTGAAGTAGGTTGGAGAATTGATGGGGGTCCACAGCATGTAGATTTCTGCGAGTGTGTGTGCGGGGTGGGGGAGCAGGGTGTTTAGGAAGTCCAGATAGGTTGAAAGAGAGAAGGTGGTGGTCAGAGATGGGGAAAGGGCGACAGTTGAACTCAGAAATGGAGCAGAGGTTGGAAAAGACAAGGTCAATAGCGTGACCATCGCGGTGGGTAGGGAGGAGGGAGGATTGTGTGAGTCCAAGGGAGGACGTGAGTGAAAGAAGATTGGAGGCAGCAGGGGCGGAAGGATCATCAATGGGAATGTTGAAGTCCCCGAGAATTAGGCATGGAAGATTAGAAGACAGGAAGTGAGAAAACCAGGTAGCAAAGTGGTCAAAGAACTGGGAGGTTTGTCCCGGTGGCCGGTAGATGACTGCCACCCTGAGGGCCAGAGGAGAGAACAGGCGGATGCAGTGTGTCTCGAAGGAGGAGAAGGAGAGGGATGGGGGTGGAGGGAGATGCTGGTAGGTGCAGGTGGGAGAGAGCAGGATTCCGACCCCGCCACCATTTCTCTCACCCGGTCTGGGGGTATGGCTGAAGTGTAGACCGCCATGTGAGAGAGCAGCAACGGAGGCCGTGTCAGAGGGGGTTAGCCAGGTTTCAGTTAAAGCTAGGAGGTTGAAGGAGTTTGAAAGGAAGAGGTCATGGACGGCTGTGAGATTGTTGCACACAGAGCGAGCGTTCCAGAGGGCGCAGGAGAAAGAGGACAGGCGCTGAGGGATTATGGGAATGAGGTTGCTGGGCTTGCAGGGAGGTGATTTATGTGCGATGGAGATAGGATGAGAGGGAAGTATTGGATGTGTTGTGGGGCCAGGGTTAGGGGATATGTCACCTGAATAGAGTAACAGCAGGAGGGTGAGAAAGAGAAGGTGGGAATGGGATTTGTGGGAGTGGGAGTGATTGGCAGCACGAGAGACATCAAGTCTCTTTCCTCCTCCTGCCGATACCAACTGCGTAATATTTACAGAATTCGGCCATTTCTTACCGCTGTCGCCACAAAACAACTCATACACGCCCTGGTAATCTCCCGACTCGACTATTGCAATAATCTCTTATCTGGCCTCCCTCTGTCCCACCTCTCCCCCCTACAATCCATCCTGAACGCCTCCGCCAGGCTAATTCACCTCACCCGCCGCTCTGTCTCTGCCGCTCCCCTCTGCGAGTCCCTTCACTGGCTCCCCATCCACTGCAGAATTAAGTTCAAAAATCCTTATCCTTACCTACAAAAGCCTCACTAACTCAGCTCCCCACTACCTGTCCTCACTAATCACCAAATACACCCCAGCCCGCTCCCTAAGGTCAAACAGTGACCTGCGCCTAGCTTCTCCCCGCATCACCTCTTCCCATGATAGACTGCAGGATTTCTCACGCGCAGCCCCCACTCTCTGGAACGCTCTCCCTCGTACTGTCAGACTTTCCCCTAACTTCTCTTCCTTCAAACGCTCCCTTAAAACATTCCTATTTAGGGAAGCCTACCACCCAACTCACTGACGCAACCATCAATCACTCTCACCTTACAGTCCTCTCCTCCTGTTTCCAACCCCAACCCTCCCAGATTGTGAGTTCCTACAGGAATAGGGCCCTCATCTCCTCCTGTACTGTTTGTCAAATGTTGTTCAATGTATTGTAACCCTGTCTATACTGTGCTTATTGTACAGCGCTGCGGAATATGCTGGCGCTTTATAAATAAAGAATAATAATAAATAATAATAATAATAGAGGGAGACCATGTTCTGAGGAAACAAAGGAGCTCATGCGAGGCCATCATGTGGGACGAGAGGAGGGAGGGAGAGATGCAGATAGTGTAGGGGTCGGTGGTAGAGGGGCAGGAGTTCCATTTAAGGAGAAAGGTAGAAGTAAAGAGCAGAATTGTGAGAGAAACATAGAAAAATGTCGGCAGATAAGAACCTTTCAGCCCATCTAGTCGCCCAATTACATGGATACTTTACCTGGATTTATCTTTTGTTTAGGATAGCCTTATGCCTATCCCATGCTTGCTTAAATTCAATTACTGTTTTGGCCTCTACCACTTCTACTGGAAGACTGTTCCATGTATCCACCACCCGCTCAGTAAAATAATGCTTCCTGATGTTACTTTTAAACCTTTGCCCCTCTAATCTAAGACTATGTCCTCTTGTTTTGCTACTTTGTTTCCTTTTAAATATACTCCCTTCCTCTACCTTGTGGATTCCCTTTACGTATTTAAATGTTTCTATCATATCTCCTCTGTCTCGTCTTTTTTCCAAGCTGTACATGTTAAGATCATTAAGCCTTTCCTGGTAACTTTTCTCCTTCAAGCCGTACACCATTTTAGTAGCCCTTCTCTGAACTCTCTCTAAGATGTCTATATCCTTCTGGAGATACGGTCTCCAGTACTGCACACAGTACTCCAAGTGAGGTCTCACCAGTGCTCTGTACAGTGGCATGAGCACTTCCCTTTTCCTACTGCTAATACAGGCTCTCCCTACACAACCAAGCATTCTGCCAGCATTTCCTGCTGCTCTATTACATTGACGACTTACCCTTAGATCCTCTGAAATAATGACCCCTGAATCCCTTTCCTCAGATGTTGAGGTTAGGACTGTATCAAATATTCTATATTCAGCCCTTGGGTTTTTACGCCCCAGGTGCATTATCTTGCACTTATCCACATTAAAACTCAATTGCCACAGCTTCCACCATTTTTTTAGTTTACCTAAATCATTTGTCATTTGGCTGATCCCTCCAGGAACGTCAACCCTGTTGCAAATCTTTGTGTCATCAGCAAAAAGACATACTTTTCCATTAATACCTTCTGCAATATCACTAATAAAAATATTAAAGGGAATGGGTCCAAGTACTGACCCCTGAGGTACCCCACTGGTAACAAGACCTTGCGCCGAATAAACATCTTTTACCACAACCCTCTGTTACCTGTCACTCAGCCACTGCCTAATCCATTCAACAATATTGGAATCCAAGATCAAAGATTGCAATTTGTTGATAAGCCTTCTATGCGGAACAGAGAGAAAGCATGATATAGACGTGTGTTTACCCAGAGTAAAAGTGGGCCTTGCAGTTCCTTCATCCAGTCCCGCAACTCCAGGAAATCAACTCTAAACGTCCTCTTAGGATGCCACTTGGGGAGGTCACTGGAGCCAGTCTTAGTTGTTATATAGGGCAGACTGATTGCATTCAGGCAGTTAAAAGGTAAACACCTGATGCTGGATGGGCTGTGTCAAAAAGACATAAATAAAAAAAAAAAAGAGACCAAGGTAACGTTACAATGTGGTTGTCTGCGAATACTGGTTGATGGGGGTCCTACCAGCAAAAGTATGCAGGGGATCAGTTGAGATGTGGGTGTCTGTGGATAATGGGTGATAAAGTCTTACCTGTGGAGAGAGGAGACACAGGAATTAGGGATCGTGATGGTGAATGGCATAGGGGATCTTGGATAAAACTCCAAGAAATCAACTCTAAACGTCCACTTAGGATGCCACTTGGGGAGGTCACTGGAGTACTAAGGATTGTTTTATAATAGGAAACTGTAAAACCATCCGGACCTTGCGCCTTGTAGGGCTTCATATCCCCTATAGCTTGACCAAGCTCATCTGCTGTGATCGGAGTGTCCAGCTCAAGTGCTTGAGAGTCCGACAAGGTCCGAAGGGGTATAGAAGATCAATATTCCCGTATAGAGGCAACCAGGGCAGTATTCTCCAAAGAGTGAGAAGGATTATGATTGTATAATCCACTATACAAATCTGTAAAGATTTCCTGAACACGCTTCACATTATGTTGTAAAGTTCCGTTTCCATCTCTAAGGGAGATCACCCGGGCAGCACGCCCTCTTGGACGAAGCATACGTGCCAATAAAGCATCCATTTTGTTCGACTTCTCATAAAAAAGGCGCCTGGACCGCAAAAGGGCTTTGCCCACATCTTCCACCAGGTGCCTATTCAGGCGAAGTCGAACATCTTGAAGCAAATCATAGGATTCGAGCGAGGGTTGAGCCTTATGGGACATCTCTAATTCACATAGGGAGAGTTGTAACTGAGATAGCTCAGCTTGTTTGAATTTCTTCCAATATGATGTATGATTAATAAAAGCCCCCCCAATGACTGCCTTATGTGCTGACCATAATACAGAGATATCTGGGGTATCGTTTAGATCAAAATAATTAGTAATCTCCTCCTGTATAGCATGTACTATCTGGGGGTTTTGAAGGGTAGAAGGACCAAGGTGCCAAGTCCAACCTGGTTTATATCCAGGTAGGGAAAGAGATATATAGAGACATCAGCGTGATCCGACCAGGTAATAGAATTAATAGTGGCCGCAGAACACAAAAGGAGACATTAGAGGAAAGGAGGATATTGTCTATCCTAGAATATCTGGCGTGGGGGACAGAATAGAAAGAATAGTCCCGAACTGATGGGTGTAGAAATCTCCACACATCTAAAAGTTCGCTTTTACGAATGAATTCGTAGAACAGCTTGTCTTATCTGGAAACCTCACGATTGTCCCCCACCGAGGGCTGGACATCTGACCTGTCCACTGCCAGGCAGGGAACTGCATTGAAGTCCCCTCCCCCCACCACCAGAACCATCCCCATAGCGAGGGCATGCAAAACTTCATTTAACTTCAGCCAGAACCCATGATCAGGGGAGTTTGGAGCATACACGTTTAATATAGTAAAATCATGCTGGGCCAACTTGCCCTGCAAAAGAATATATATACACTGAGTATCCGATTGGACGAAAGAAACCTGAAAAGGACAGTTTTTGTGCACCAACACAGCAACTCCATTCTCCGTTGGACTGGTCTATCTCCTACGGATGGTTATGTATAGCCCGGGATACCTCAACAGATCATGACTTCTAAAATACAAGTAGTTTCTTTTAAACATTAAAGGATTAAATTACCCGAATAAAAGACGGTTATTATTTCAAGAATTACGCCACAAGAAGGCGGATATTGCACTTTTGCAAGAGACCCGTCTATCTCGTATTCACCCGATACACCTGCAAGATAAGAGGTTTCCCGGGTGTATTCATCCTGCGCAATCCCAAAAATCCTTTTTAAAGCCGATTTAATGGAGGAAAAGTTTAACTCCGTGCGAGCTGTTAATGCTGTCTGTTTTTTTCTTAGAGACAAGCCGTGTCTAGTAGTTTAAAAGCCAGACAGCGTCAGGAAGTCCCTTATTATACTTTATCATTTATCAGGAAGCCCCTTATTATACTTTATCATGAAGCCCCTTATTATACTTTATCATTTATCAGGAAGTCCCTTATTATACTTTATCATTTATCAGGAAGCCCCTTATTATACTTTATCATTTATCAGGAAGCCCCTTATTATACTTTATCATTTATCAGGAAGCCCCTTATTATACTTTATCATTAATCAGGAAGTCCCTTATTATACTTTATCATTTATCAGGAAGCCCCTTATTATACTTTATCATTAATCAGGAAGCCCCTTATTATACTTTATCATTAATCAGGAAACCCCTTATTATACTTTATCATTAATCAGGAAGCCCCTTATTATACTTTATCATTTATCAGGAAGCCCCTTATTATACTTTATCATTTATCAGGAAGCCCCTTATTATACTTTATCATTAATCAGGAAGCCCCTTATTATACTTTATCATTTATCAGGAAGCCCCTTATTATACTTTATCATTTATCAGGAAGCCCCTTATTATACTTTATCATTAATCAGGAAACCCCTTATTATACTTTATCATTAATCAGGAAGCCCCTTATTATACTTTATCATTTATCAGGAAGCCCCTTATTATACTTTATCATTTATCAGGAAGCCCCTTATTATACTTTATCATTAATCAGGAAACCCCTTATTATACTTTATCATTAATCAGGAAGCCCCTTATTATACTTTATCATTTATCAGGAAGCCCCTTATTATACTTTATCATTAATCAGGAAGTCCCTTATTATACTTTATCATTTATCAGGAAGTCCCTTATTATACTTTATCATTTATCAGGAAGTCCCTTATACTTTATCATTAATCAGGAAGTCCCTTATTATACTTTATCATTAATCAGGAAGTCCCTTATTATACTTTATCATTTATCAGGAAGTCCCTTATTATACTTTATCATTTATCAGGAAGCCCCTTATTATACTTTATCATTTATCAGGAAGCCCCTTATTATACTTTATCATGAAGCCCCTTATTATACTTTATCATTTATCAGGAAGTCCCTTATTATACTTTATCATTTATCAGGAAGCCCCTTATTATACTTTATCATTAATCAGGAAGTCCCTTATTATACTTTATCATTTATCAGGAAGCCCCTTATTATACTTTATCATTTATCAGGAAGCCCCTTATTATACTTTATCATGAAGCCCCTTATTATGCTTTATCATTAATCAGGAAGCCCCTTATTATACTTTATCATTAATCAGGAAACCCCTTATTATACTTTATCATTAATCAGGAAGCCCCTTATTATACTTTATCATTTATCAGGAAGCCCCTTATTATACTTTATCATTTATCAGGAAGCCCTTATTATACTTTATCATTAATCAGGAAGCCCCTTATTATACTTTATCATTTATCAGGAAGCCCCTTATTATACTTTATCATTTATCAGGAAGCCCCTTATTATACTTTATCATTAATCAGGAAACCCCTTATTATACTTTATCATTAATCAGGAAGCCCCTTATTATACTTTATCATTTATCAGGAAGCCCCTTATTATACTTTATCATTTATCAGGAAGCCCCTTATTATACTTTATCATTTATCAGGAAGCCCCTTATTATACTTTATCATTTATCAGGAAGCCCCTTATTATACTTTATCATTAATCAGGAAGCCCCTTATTATACTTTATCATTTCAGGAAGCCCTTATTATACTTTATCATTAATCAGGAAGCCCCTTATTATACTTTATCATTTATCAGGAAGCCCCTTATTATACTTTATCATTTATCAGGAAGCCCTTATTATATACTTAATCATGGAAGCCCCTTATTATACTTTATCATTTATCAGGAAGCCCCTTATTATACTTTATCATTTATCAGGAAGCCCCTTATTATACTTTATCATTAATCAGGAAGCCCCTTATTATACTTTATCATTTATCATGAAGCCCCTTATTATACTTTATCATGAAGCCCCTCATTATACTTTATCATTTATCAGGAAGCCCCTTATTATACTTTATCATTTATCAGGAAGCCCCTTATTATACTTTATCATTTATCAGGAAGCCCCTTATTATACTTTATCATGAAGCCCCTTATTATACTTTATCATTTATCAGGAAGCCCCTTATTATACTTTATCATTTATCAGGAAGCCCTTATTATACTTTATCATTTATCAGGAAGCCCCTTATTATACTTTATCATTTATCAGGAAGCCCCTTATTATACTTTATCATTAATCAGGAAGCCCCTTATTATACTTTATCATTTATCAGGAAGCCCCTTATATACTTTATCATTTTCAGGCCCCTTATTATACTTTCATCTTATCATGAAGCCCCTATATTAACTTTATCATGAAGCCCCTCATTATACTTTATCATTTATCAGGAAGCCCCTTATTATACTTTATCATGAAGCCCCTTATTATACTTTATCATTTATCAGGAAGCCCCTTATTATACTTTATCATGAAGCCCCTTATTATACTTTATCATTATCAGGAAGCCCTTATTATACTTTATCATTTATCAGGAAGCCCTTATTCTTTATTATATTTATCATGTTTATTTCAGGAAGCCCCTTATTATACTTTATCATGAAGCCCCTTATTATACTTTATCATTAATCAGGAAGCCCCTTATTATACTTTATCATTTATCATGAAGCCCCTTATTATACTTTATCATGAAGCCCCTCATTATACTTTATCATTTATCAGAAAGCCCCTTATTATACTTTATCATGAAGCCCCTTATTATACTTTATCATTTATCAGGAAGTCCCTTATTATACTTTATCATTTATCAGGAAGCCCCTTATTATACTTTATCATTTATCAGGAAGCCCCTTATTATACTTTATCATGAAGACCCTTATTATACTTTATCATTTATCAGGAAGTCCCTTATTATACTTTATCATTTATCAGGAAGCCCCTTATTATACTTTATCATGAAGCCCCTCATTATACTTTATCATTTATCAGAAAGCCCCTTATTATACTTTATCAGTTATCAGGAAGCCCCTTATTATACTTTATCAGTTATCAGGAAGCCCCTTATTATACTTTATCATTTATCAGGAAGTCCCTTATTATACTTTATCATGAAGCCCCTTATTATACTTTATCATTAATCAGGAAGCCCCTTATTATACTTTATCATTAATCAGGAAGCCCCTTATTATACTTTATCATGAAGCCCCTTATTATACTTTATCATGAAGTCCCTTCTTATACTTTATCATTTATCAGGAAGCCCCTTATTATACTTTATCATTAATCAGGAAGTCCCTTATTATACTTTATCATTTATCAGGAAGCCCCTTATTATACTTTATCATGAAGCCCCTTATTATACTTTATCATTTATCAGGAAGCCCCTTATTATACTTTATCATTTATCAGGAAGCCCCTTATTATACTTTATCATTAATCAGGAAGCCCCTTATTATACTTTATCATTTATCAGGAAGCCCCTTTTTATACTTTATCATTAATCAGGAAGCCCCTTATTATACTTTATCATTTATCAGGAAGTCCCTTATTATACTTTATCATTAATCAGGAAGCCCCTTATTATACTTTATCATTTATCAGGAAGCCCCTTATTATACTTTATCATTAATCAGGAAGCCCCTTATTATACTTTATCATTTATCAGGAAGCCCCTTATTATACTTTATCAGGAAGCCCCTTATTATACTTTATCATTTATCAGGAAGCCCCTTATTATACTTTATCATGAAGCCCCTTATTATACTTTATCATTTATCAGGAAGCCCCTTATTATACTTTATCATTTATCAGGAAGCCCCTTATTATACTTTATCATTAATCAGGAAGCCCCTTATTATACTTTATCATTTATCAGGAAGCCCCTTATTATACTTTATCATTTATCAGGAAGTCCCTTATTATACTTTATCATTAATCAGGAAGTCCCTTATTATACTTTATCATGAAGCCCCTTATTATACTTTATCATTTATCAGGAAGTCCCTTATTATACTTTATCATTTATCAGGAAGCCCCTTATTATACTTTATCATTAATCAGGAAGTCCCTTATTATACTTAATCATTTATCAGGAAGCCCCTTATTATACTTTATCATTAATCAGGAAGTCCCTTATTATACTTTATCATTTATCAGGAAGCCCCTTATTATACTTTATCATTTATCAGGAAGCCCCTTATTATACTTTATCATTTATCAGGAAGCCCCTTATTATACTTTATCATGAAGCCCCTTATTATACTTTATCATGAAGCCCCTTATTATACTTTATCATGAAGCCCCTTATTATACTTTATCATTTATCAGGAAGCCCCTTATTATACTTTATCATTTATCAGGAAGTTCCTTATTATACTTTATCATTAATCAGGAAGCCCCTTATTATACTTTATCATTTATCAGGAAGCCCCTTATTATACTTTATCATTAATCAGGAAGTCCCTTATTATACTTTATCATTTATCAGGAAGCCCCTTATTTATCTTCAGGAAGCCCCTTATTATACTTTATCATTTATCAGGAAGCCCCTTATTATACTTTATCATTTATCAGGAAGCCCCTTATTATACTTTATCATGAAGCCCCTTATTATACTTTATCATGAAGCCCCTTATTATACTTTATCATTTATCAGGAAGCCCCTTATTATACTTTATCATTTATCAGGAAGCCCCTTATTATACTTTATCATTTATCAGGAAGTCCCTTATTATACTTTTCATTTTCTATCAGAGCCCCTTATTATACTTTATCATGAAGCCCCTTATTATACTTTATCATTTATCAGGAAGCCCCTTATTATACTTTATCATTTATCAGGAAGTCCCTTATTATACTTTATCATTAATCAGGAAGCCCCTTATTATACTTTATCATTAATCAGGAAGCCCCTTATTATACTTTATCATTTATCAGGAAGTCCCTTATTATACTTTATCATGAAGCCCCTTATTATACTTTATCATTTATCAGGAAGTCCCTTATTATACTTTATCATTTATCAGGAAGCCCCTTATTATACTTTATCATTAATCAGGAAGTCCCTTATTATACTTTATCATTTATCAGGAAGCCCTTATTATACTTTATCATTAATCAGGAAGTCCCTTATTATACTTTATCTTTATCAGGAAGTCCTTATTATACTTTATCATTTATCAGGAAGTCCCTAATTATACTTTATCAATTATCAGGAAGCCCTTATTATACTTTTCATTTATCAGGAAGTCCCTTATTATACTTTATCATTAATCATGAAGTCCCTTTATTATACTCTTTCATTTATCAGGAAGCCCCTTATTATACTTTATCATTTATCAGGAAGCCCCTTATTATACTTTATCATTTATCAGGAAGTCCCTTATTATACTTTATCATGAAGCCCCTTATTATACTTTATCATTTATCAGGAAGCCCCTTATTATACTTTATCATTTATCAGGAAGTCCTTATATACTTATCATTAATCAGGAAGTCCCTATTATACTTTATCATGAAGCCCCTTATTATACTTTATCATGAAGACCCTTATTATAGCTTTATCATTTATCATTGAAGCCCCTTACTATTTATTTATTATTATTTATTTATAAGGATTTTACCAGGAAGGATACATTGAGATTTCTCATCGTTTTCAAAGTATGTCCTGGGTTTCAAGAATTGAAGTGTTACAGAAATACAATGCAAGATATTAAAAAACAACACAAATATACAGTTAACAGAAAATAAATATGTTGAAAAATAGTCATTATGTTACATGTTTACAGGCGCAGTCGTATATAGTCACTGTGTTACATGTTAACAGGCGCAGTCTGTATATAGAGTCACTGTGTTACATGTTTACAGGTGCATTCTGTATATAGTCACTGTGTTACATGTTTCAACAGGTGCATTCTGTATATAGTCACTGTGTTACATGTTTACAGGCGCAGTCTGTATATAGTCACTGTGTTACATGCTTTACATGGCGCAGTCTGTATATAGTCACTGTGTTACATGTTTACAGGTGCATTCTGTATATAGTCACTGTGTTACATGTTTACAGGCGCAGTCTGTATATAGTCACTGTGTTACATGTTTACAGGTGCATTCTGTATATAGTCACTGTGTTACATGTTTACAGGTGCATCTGTATATAGTCACTGTGTTACATGTTTACAGGTGCATTCTGTATATAGTCACTGTGTTACATGTTTACAGGCGCAGTCTGTATATAGTCACTGTGTTACATGTTTACAGGCGCAGTCTGTATATAGTCACTGTGTTACATGTTTACAGGTGCATTCTGTATATAGTCACTGTGTTACATGTTTACAGGTGCATTCTGTATATAGTCACTGTGTTACATGTTTACAGGCGCAGTCTGTATATAGTCACTGTGTTACATGTTTACAGGCGCAGTCTGTATATAAGTCACTGTGTTACATGTTTACAGGTGCATTCTGTATATAGTCACTGTGTTACATGTTTACAGGCGCAGTCTGTATATAGTCACTGTGTTACATGTTTACAGGTGCATTCTGTATATAGTCACTGTGTTACATGTTTACAGGTGCATTCTGTATATAGTCACTGTGTTACATGTTTACAGGTGCATTCTGTATATAGTCACTGTGTTACATGTTTACAGGCGCAGTCTGTATATAGTCACTGTGTTACATGTTTACAGGCGCAGTCTGTATATAGTCACTGTGTTACATGTTTACAGGTGCATTCTGTATATAGTCACTGTGTTACATGTTTACAGGCGCAGTCTGTATATAGTCACTGTGTTACATGTTTACAGGTGCATTCTGTATATAGTCATTATGTTACATGTTTACAGGTGCATTCTGTATATAGTCATTATGTTACATGTTTACAGGTGCATTCTGTATATAGTCACTGTGTTACATGTTTACAGGCGCATTCTGTATATAGTCACTGTGTTACATGTTTACAGGCGCAGTCTGTATATAGTCACTGTGTTACATGTTTACAGGTGCATTCTGTATATAGTCACTGTGTTACATGTTTACAGGTGCATTCTGTATATAGTCACTGTGTTACATGTTTACAGGTGCATTCTGTATATAGTCACTGTGTTACATGTTTACAGGTGCATTCTGTATATAGTCACTGTGTTACATGTTTACAGGTGCATTCTGTATATAGTCACTGTGTTACATGTTTACAGGCACATTCTGTATTGAGGTATGTTAGTAAGGAGCTCTTGAGTGACTTAAGACTGGGGGAAGATTTGATGGTGTCTGGGAGGTTATTCCATAATTGTGGTGCTCTGTAGGAAAATGAGGATCGAGCCACTGTCTTTTTGTTTTGTGGTATTGCAAGTAAGGTGCTGGTCCTGGATCGGAGGTTATAGGATGAGGGAACTGCTGGGGGGAAGCAGTCTATTCAGGTAGGGTGGCAGCTTCCCAGAAAAGCTCTTAAACACCAGGTTGGAAAGGTGAAGGATGCGTCTGGATTCCAACGATGGCCAGTTTAGTTCTTTTAACATGTCACAATGGTGGGTCATGTAGTTACATTGTAATGCAAAGCGGCAGAATGAGTTCTACAATGTAGTAAGTTTCTGAAGATGTGTTTGTGGGGCGGCTGCATACACTACATCTCCGTAATCAATAGCCAGCATAAGCATTTGTTGTACAATCTGCTTTCTTACCGCGGGACTCAGGCAGGATTTGTTTCTGTACAGGGCACCTAGTTTGGGGTAGAGTTTAGATGAGAGTTTTTCGATGTGGGGCCAAAGGATAGATTAGGGTGTAACCACATACCTAGATATTTGAGAGAAGTGACTGTGGTCAGCGTGCCATTTGATTTTGTCCCCACACATAGATGGGGATTTTGCAATTTGTGTAGTTTAGGTTTTGTTCCAAAGAGCATCGTTACAGTTTTGTCAGTATTTAAAAAAAGTTTGTTGTGTTTGATCAACTTTTCTACCTCTGTGAATTGTTCTTGCAGCACGGCCTCCAGCTGCGGGAGATTTGGTCTGCTGGTATAGATTACGGTGTCGTCTGCGTACATATGTACAGTTGAGGCTTTGCAGACATTGGGCAGATCATTTATGAATATTGTGAATAGCAGGGGGCCGAGTATCGAGCCTTGGGGTACACCACAAGTGACTGGGAGGGGGAGGGAGGAGCTGCCAGAAATTGACACATATTGTGATCGGTCGGATACATATGATTGAAACCAGATTAACGTGCGATCACCCATGCCAGAGTTTTTTAGTTTTTCTAACAAGATGCCATGGTCTACCGTGTCAAAGGCCTTGGCAAAATCAAGGAAGATGCTCCAGTTAGGTTTCCTTATTATACTTTATCATTAATCAGGAAGCCCCTTATTATACTTTATCATTTATCAGGAAGCCCCTTATTATACTTTATCATTAAGCCCCTTATTATACTTTATCATTTATCAGGAAGCCCCTTATTATACTTTATCATTAATCAGGAAGCCCCTTATTATACTTTATCATTTATCAGGAAGCCCCTTATTATACTTTATCATTAATCAGGAAGTCCCTTATTATACTTTATCATTTATCAGGAAGTCCCTTATTATACTTTATCATTAATCAGGAAGCCCCTTATTATACTTTATCATGAAGCCCCTTATTATACTTTATCATTAATCAGGAAGTCCCTTATTATACTTTATCGTTTATCAGGAAGCCCCTTATTATACTTTATCATTTATCAGGAAGTCCCTTATTATACTTTATCATTTATCAGGAAGTCCCTTATTATACTTTATCATTTATCAGGAAGCCCCTTATTATACTTTATCATGAAGCCCCTTATTATACTTTATCATTAATCAGGAAGTCCCTTATTATACTTTATCATTAATCAGGAAGTCCCTTATTATACTTTATCATTTATCAGGAAGCCCCTTATTATACTTTATCATTTATCAGGAAGTCCCTTATTATACTTTATCATTTATCAGGAAGTCCCTTATTATACTTTATCATTTATCAGGAAGCCCCTTATTATACTTTATCATTTATCAGGAAGTCCCTTATTATACTTTATCATGAAGCCCCTTATTATACTTTATCATTTATCAGGAAGCCCCTTATTATACTTTATCATTAATCAGGAAGCCCCTTATTATACTTTATCATTAATCAGGAAGCCCCTTATTATACTTTATCATTAATCAGGAAGTCCCTTATTATACTTTATCATTAATCAGGAAGCCCCTTATTATACTTTATCATTAATCAGGAAGTCCCTTATTATACTTTATCATTAATCAGGAAGTCCCTTATTACTTTATCATTAATCAGGAAGTCCTTATTATACTTTATCATTAATCAGGAAGTCCCTTATTATACTTTATCATTATCAGGAAGCCCCTATTATACTTTATCATTTATCAGGAAGCCCCTTATTATACTTTATCATTAATCAGGAAGCCCCTTATTATACTTTATCATTAATCAGGAAGCCCCTTATTATACTTTATCATTAATCAGGAAGCCCCTTATTATACTTTATCATTAATCAGGAAGCCCCTTATTATACTTTATCATTAATCAGGAAGTCCCTTATTATACTTTATCATTAATCAGGAAGTCCCTTATTATACTTTATCATTTATCAGGAAGCCCCTTATTATACTTTATCATTAATCAGGAAGTCCCTCATTATACTTTATCATTAATCAGGAAGTCCCTCATTATACTTTATCATGAAGACCCTTATTATACTTTATCATTTATCATGAAGCCCCTTATTATTTATTTATTTATTTATTTATAAAGGATTTTACCAGGAAGGATACATTGAGATTTCTCTCGTTTTCAAGTATGTCCTGGGTTCAAGAACATTGAAGTGTTACAGAAATACAATGCAAGATATTAAAAAAACAACACAAATATACAGATTAACAGAAAATAAATATGTTGAAAAATAGTCATTATGTTACATGTTTACAGGTGCATTCTGTATATAGTCACTGTGTTACATGTTTACAGGCGCAGTCTGTATATAGTCACTGTGTTACATGTTTACAGGCGCAGTCTGTATATAGTCACTGTGTTACATGTTTACAGGTGCATTCTGTATATAGTCACTGTGTTACATGTTTACAGGCGCAGTCTGTATATAGTCACTGTGTTACATGTTTACAGGTGCATTCTGTATATAGTCATTATGTTACATGTTTACAGGTGCATTCTGTATATAGTCATTATGTTACATGTTTACAGGTGCATTCTGTATATAGTCACTGTGTTACATGTTTACAGGCGCATTCTGTATATAGTCACTGTGTTACATGTTTACAGGCGCAGTCTGTATATAGTCACTGTGTTACATGTTTACAGGTGCATTCTGTATATAGTCACTGTGTTACATGTTTACAGGTGCATTCTGTATATAGTCACTGTGTTATATGTTTACAGGTGCATTCTGTATATAGTCACTGTGTTACATGTTTACAGGTGCATTCTGTATATAGTCACTGTGTTACATGTTTACAGGCACATTCTGTATTGAGGTATGTTAGTAAGGAGCTCTTGAGTGACTTAAGACTGGGGGAAGATTTGATGGTGTCTGGGAGGTTATTCCATAATTGTGGTGCTCTGTAGGAAAATGAGGATCGAGCCACTGTCTTTTTGTTTTGTGGTATTGCAAGTAAGGTGCTGGTCCTGGATCGGAGGTTATAGGATGAGGGAACTGCTGGGGGGAAGCAGTCTATTCAGGTAGGGTGGCAGCTTCCCAGAAAAGCTCTTAAACACCAGGTTGGAAAGGTGAAGGATGCGTCTGGATTCCAACGATGGCCAGTTTAGTTCTTTTAACATGTCACAATGGTGGGTCATGTAGTTACATTGTAATGCAAAGCGGCAGAATGAGTTCTACAATGTAGTAAGTTTCTGAAGATGTGTTTGTGGGGCGGCTGCATACACTACATCTCCGTAATCAATAGCCAGCATAAGCATTTGTTGTACAATCTGCTTTCTTACCGCGGGACTCAGGCAGGATTTGTTTCTGTACAGGGCACCTAGTTTGGGGTAAAGTTTAGATGAGAGTTTTTCGATGTGGGGCCAAAGGATAGATTAGGGTGTAACCACATACCTAGATATTTGAGAGAAGTGACTGTGGTCAGTGTGCCATTTGATTTTGTCCCCACACATAGATGGGGATTTTGCAATTTGTGTAGTTTAGGTTTTGTTCCAAAGAGCATCGTTACAGTTTTGTCAGTATTTAAAAAAAGTTTGTTGTGTTTGATCCACTTTTCTACCTCTGTGAATTGTTCTTGCAGCACGGCCTCCAGCTGTGGGAGATTTGGTTTGCTGGTATAGATTACAGTGTCGTCTGCGTACATGTGTACAGTTGAGGCTTTGCAGACATTGGGCAGATCATTTATGAATATTGTGAATAGCAGGGGGCCGAGTATCGAGCCTTGGGGTACACCACAAGTGACTGGGAGGGGGAGGGAGGAGCTGCCAGAAATTGACACATATTGTGATCGGTCGGATACATATGATTGAAACCAGATTAACGTGCGATCACCCATGCCAGAGTTTTTTAGTTTTTCTAACAAGATGCCATGGTCTACCGTGTCAAAGGCCTTGGCAAAATCAAGGAAGATGCTCCAGTTAGGTTTCCTTATTATACTTTATCATTAATCAGGAAGCCCCTTATTATACTTTATCATTTATCAGGAAGCCCCTTATTATACTTTATCATTTATCAGGAAGTCCCTTATTATACTTTTTTTTTATTATTCAGAAAATTTTTATTTAATAAAAAGGTCAGCAGGACATAAACGATAAATGGCCTCGCAGGGCCACATTAAGTCATCGTGAAAACAAAAAGGTTGGCCACACAGGGCCACAGCTTGTTAACTGCACATGCATAAGAAAAAGTCATCAGGAATCTTAAGTTGACAAATGACAGTGCGCGTTAGAAGTATTATAATCAGCGAAAATCATCTAATACAGCAAACAATAAACATCCCCAGATAGGGGGGTCTCAGCGAGAAAATAAGAAACAAGAGGGGAAGGGTAGCACAAAAATCTAGATAATCCCCGGCCGGGGATCATCAGCAACAAAGTGATCAAGGATCTTCATTAAAGGGGGAAGGGATCAGAAAATATTAAAAAAAAAATAAAAAAAAAAATGAGGAAGTGGAGTAAGGTGGGGACAAATATGGCAGAAGACCAAAAATGTGCCGACCCTGGCAGAATCTCGGGTGGCCGAAGCCCACGGGAGAAGGCCATGAGGGGGTGAAAGGCACTAGGCCCGGGCACCTGGGGAGGTAAGCTACGTCCCTCAGGATATCCCGAAAACGCCAACTAAACAAAAATGGGGGGGGGAGAAGAGAAAAAAAAAGGAAAAGGGGGAGGAGTGAGACAACAGGGAAAACAACATGTCATATAAAATAGCAAAATCAACTGCATGAAAATCCTTGAAAAAAGAATAAAAATAACATGGGGCAAAAAAGAGTGAGGGGGGGGGGACGCAAAAACTCTGCAAGTGACCCAGTCATCAATAAGGTCCACAAAGCATGAAAACCTAGGGACAGGTTTAGGGGGGGGGGGAAACAAGACTCAGCTGGTAAAACTAAAATCCTCTGAAGGGGAAGAAAAAAACAAACAAACCCTTCAACATAAAGAAAATAAAAGTTCATGCTACGAAATTCCATGAAGGCAGCAGGAAGTGTCTCAGGTAGGCAAAAGCTTATCCCCAGCCGGGAAACAGCTAACTGAAAAGTCCTCTCAATCAGCCGAATGAAGAGGCGGAAAGTCCACAAACTAAGGACTCCCACTGTGAAAGGCGAGGGGGCGCTCAGCCAGCATCCCGAAATGGCAGCAGGTGCAACCCAGGCAGGGCGACGCACATCAGACCATGCCAGGCAGAAGACCCAAGCCCGAAATGAGACAACATGGCCGGCAGATCAGGTATGCCCTCCGCCCAGCTACAAGCATCAACACCGTGAGGTATGGCCGCGGGTGTCATCTCAAGCAGGCAATACGCAGGGTTCTCCCGAGGTGTCTGCTCGACCAGTAGACTCCTGGAGCACTCTATCCATGGAAGGAGTGACTCCGCGGGACCAAGGTCGAAACTGCATCTCCCCTGCAGAAAGTCCTGCGCAGCACTGTAGCTCCTCCGCCACAGACCTCGTGGAGATGTCCGGCTTCTCCAGGACAGAGACCACCAACGCGACCCCCATTCAAACAGGTGCCAGCAGTTCTCGCTCCAGGGTTACTTTCCGTGGTGGATGGTCGATCCGCATCGAGACATCCATGGCCCCCGCTCTGAATTCCCTTCCATCGTCGGCCGCCTGTTCCCCGACAGCAGGTATAAGCGAGCTATCTTCCGATGTGCATGGGCAAGAGGTCAGCGGCTTCCTGCATCCCCGCAGGACGACCACCATCTGGCGCAAAGTCCCCCTTGTAAGAGGGCTCTTGTCGTCCCCCTCCAGCAACGTTAGACAGGCCTCAAGGCCTCCAAGCACATCCATTTTCACTGCAGCGTGGGGAGGAGGAACGACCGGGCCCCCAGACTCACCAGCCTCATCCCTCTGCAGCGTTCCGCCCTGAGCGGTGAACTGGAGATGGGGGCCCTCCATCCCCACATCACGCACCCCGGGCCCAGCTAGTAAGACATCCACAGGAGGGCACAACAAGGAGGCGGTAGAAGCCAGGGAGTAGGCCCCAAGATGGCCGCCGGCAACTTCAGCCCTGGCACACCCTCCAGACTCGCTACCTGCAAAGATGCTCCCGCACCGCAGAGCGTGCCTGGAGGAAATCCCGCTCTGAAGCTGATTTTGTTCACTTCAAGTTTATTCTCCGGTCATACACCTCTGCCCTCCACTTGGCCAAACAATCCTTCTTCTCATCTCTTATATCTACGCTGTCCTCCAACCCTAAACGGCTCTGGTCCACCTTCAACACGCACCTCCCCCCACAGCTGCCTTCAGCGCTCAAGACCTGGCAGACTACTTCCTCAGTAAAACTTTAACTATCAGAAGCAACATCCCAACACAAGATAGTTATCTGCCACCTCCACTCCCACAGATCCCCTCTGCCACCCTCTGCCGCTTCCTCCCAGCCACTGAGGAAGTCAATTCCTTATTGTCCTCCTCACATCTCACCACGTGCCCATTCCCTCACATCTAATTCCTCCCCTCTCCTCCTCCCTCACCCCTGCTCTCACACACATCTTCAACCTATCTCTCTCCACTGGCTCCTTTCCATCCGCCTTCAAACACGCGCTAGTTACCACTTTACTAAAGAAACCATCCCTCGATCCCAACTCTCCATCCAACTACCGCCCTGTATCCCTGCTTCCCTTTACCTCTAAGCTCTTAGAAAAACTAGTCTTCAACCACCTCTCCCTCTTCCTGTCCTCCAATTCCCTACTTGACCCCCTGCAATCTGGCTTCCGTCCCCTACACTCAACTTCAACTGCCCTCACCAAAGTCACCAACGACCTCCTAACTGCTAAAAAACACGGCCACTATTCTATTCTCATCCTGCTTGACCTCTCGGCTGCTTTTGACACTGTTGACCACCCCCTCCTTCTACAGACCCTCAACTCTCTGGGTCTCGGTGACACTGCACTCGCTTGGGTTGACTCCTATTTATCCAACAGGTCCTTCTGTGTGTCCTTTGCTGGTAACTCCTCCTCCTCATTGCCTCTATCTGTTGGTGTACCTCAAGGCTCTGTCCTTGGTCCTCTGCTCTTTTCCATCTACACCTCCTCCCTGGGCAAAATCATCAACAGCTTTGGCTTTAATTACCACCTCTACGCTGATGACACTCAGATCTACCTCTCTACCCCTGATCTCTCTCCCCCTGTCCTCTCAAAAGTCAGTGACTGTTTATCTGGCATCTCCTCCTGGATGGCCTCCCACCACCTAAAGATCAACGTGTCAAAGACTGAACTCCTACTTATTCCTCCCTCCAATGCCTCCCCACCTCCTGACTTCTCTATCACGGTGGAGGGTATCACCATCTCCCCATCAAACCAAGTTCGCTGCCTTGGAGTTACACTTGACTCTGCTCTTTCCTTCATCCCCCACATCAAGTCTCTTTCCTCCTCCTGCCGATACCAACTGCGTAATATTTCCAGAATTCGGCCATTTCTTACCGCTGTCACCACAAAACAACTCATACACGCCCTGGTAATCTCCCGACTCGACTATTGCAATAATCTCTTATCTGGCCTCCCTCTGTCCTGCCTCTCCCCCCTACAATCCATCCTGAACGCCTCCGCCAGGCTAATTCACCTCACCCGGCGCTCTGTCTCTGCCGCTCCCCTCTGCAAGTCCCTTCACTGGCTCCCCATCCACTGCAGAATTAAGTTCAAAATCCTTATCCTTACCTACAAAACCCTCACTAACTCAGCGCCCCACTACCTGTCCTCACTAATCACCAAATACACCCCAGCCCGCTCCCTAAGGTCAAACAGTGACCTGCGCCTAGCTTCTCCCCGCATCACCTCTTCCCATGATAGACTGCAGGATTTCTCACGCGCAGCCCCCACTCTCTGGAACGCTCTCCCTCGTACTGTCAGACTTTTGATAATATTTTTATCATTTATCAGGAAGCCCCTTATTATACTTTATCATTATAATTATACTAATTATACTTTTTCATCCGGTTATATCGCTGTTTTTAATCCGTTATATAGTCCGCCGTGGAAACAGAGCTAGCTTTTGTAATACTAGCAAAGTTAGAGTAGGCTTCATATGCTTGATCTTTTTCGTCTCAGAAACACACTGTCACGCGTCCTCATTAACGTTTCCATACTGTATCACTGTCCAGGTCCTCTGCAGGTATCTCCATTGCCGTTTCACCTGCTCTCCCTTCAAACCCCAAAGCAACCGCTAGAGCCTGCTTTTTCTTGTCAAGGTCAATGACCCGCATCCAGATACTGACTTCATTCTTCCTGCCCTCATACGGTTGGGCTTCATCGCATTTTGGTGGAACTTTATACGAAATTGGAAACCATCCAGTTACAAACAATGTTACTAATAAACACAAGGTTTATTATTGCCCATAAGTTTCTTTATTCTGCGCACACAGCAATGGAAGCTCCTTCCCTCAGCTCACAAAACAGCAGCCGCCTGCACTTCCCGTCAGCCGTATTACCCCCAGCAGAGGAGCCTAGTACCATAATGTACAGAATAAGAGCAAACTTCCATGTTAACACACCAGTTCCCCGGCTGCTTCCTCTTTTCGGTGAGCTCCCAGTCCCCCGGCTCTCAGCTTGACAGTGATGGAGCACCGGTTCCCTGGCTGTGTAGTGTTTGTGCATCTCCTATGGCAGGTTTTGAGTAACATAACTGATCACTTTTCGGTTTTCCAGTTAAAATAGCTGGTTTTCTCCTCTTTTCTCTGTAGGTTTATCTGGATCCACATCCCGCCTGCCGCAGTCGTCTTCAGTGACTTCATATGTCACCCTGCGGAGAGGAGCGTCTTCAGAAAGTTCTAAGGTAAGTCTGCTTGTGATCCAGGATCTGGTGAGAGGAATCTTCTACTCGCTTCTCTCCCATCCGTTAGACCATCTGAGCACAGGAGGTGAAGGCCCATTAAACGTGCATGTGCAGGAATCCAATGTCTTGTGCTTTTCTTCCCATATCTTACAGGAAAGACCAATAAGTGCCTTTGAGCGACTGTACAGCGGAGACGACCAAAGAGGAAAGATGAGCGCGGAGGAGCAGCTCCAGAGAATGAAACGCCATCAAAAGGCCTTAGTCCGTGAGCGCAAGCGCACGCTCAGCCAAGGAGACAAACAGTCCATGATGAGTCAGTCCACTTCCCGGCCAGTTTCTGCAGACATCAGCTCAGTATGTTAGCTGGGGCCCCCACGCGTGGCTCCACGTGCATGAACCCTTTGCGTTTCAAACCTTGCTCTCGGCAGAGCTTAGATTAGGAAATGCTATGGTAATGGCTTGTCTGGGCGCGCAGTGGGTTTAGGCTTATAAAATGGGGGGGTAATGATGGATTCCTATATTTTAAAAAAAAACTAATTTTAAACATTTGCTGGTTTTCCCCATTGCAGATTTGGGGTTCTCACCAAGCACAATCTCATAACTTGGGATTTGCACAGATTTTGGGAAAATGTTTGTATGAAAAGCTTCAGCACAAAAGTGGTTCTGGCTCCAAATGACGCCATGTTTTCTATGGCGATCACTACCTTTATATTAGCCCTATGTGTCCCTACACAGAGTGGGCAGACTGGCCATGCTCTTGTCACTGATGGAATTTGAAAGCTGTCTGGATTCTGATTGGCTGTTCTCACCAAACAGCCATTCACAGTGCAGCATGCTTGGGATGCAGGTGATTAAAGGGCGTCTCTCCTTGCAGTTTGTCACCAGGTTCACATACAGGTGCTCGGTACAACCCAGGAAGATGTACTTATTTATAATGAACCTTTATTTACTGTTTTCATGCTGCGCTGCTTACCCTCCAGGTGCTTTAATGATTGGTGGGACTTGTGAACCAATAGCATTGCAGCAATATGAATGTGTGCTTTCCATTGGTTAGATCATGGCAGCGCTGTCTCCGTTGCTCCTCCCCCACAGATCTCCTTGGGAGGGCGGGTGTCCCGGTGCTTTGTATTGGAGGGAATAACGCATGTGTCGCCCTGTCACGCCTCTCACCATCATCTGCAGCTTCTTTTACTCTTCCAGACTGCTTCCCACGGCAGCCCGCCATTCATGGCCCCAGCTCTCATGCTCATCGCTCTCGCCGCCTTTCTTTTATGTTTACAGAAATATCCATGCGTTTGCCGATAACGATCACAATCATTCTGCCAGATTTTGTTTGTTTTGCCACCGCTTTGCTTTAGTTTCTTGTGCTCATGCACTTTATCTGTAACCCAATAAAGTGGCACGCTTTGCTACCAACAGCCCTTGAAAAGGTGATTTAGGGTCAACCTCATGCCAGTGTGTTTAAAGTACAGGTCAGTGGGCCATTCCTTCCCACTTACAGCACAACAAGGAGAGCGGTGCCAGAGAGCCCTCCACTACCCATCTCACTGCTGGAGAACGTTTACTCCTGGTAATGCCCCTGGAAATGCCCAGGAATACTCTGGCTGCCTTCAGGGAGGAACCTGCCAATCAGATGGGTTCAGTCTTTCCTGCGGGACATGGAGGGGTGTCAGAAAACCAAAAGTGACTGGCAGAGGGTTATGGAGTAAAAGCCGTCAGGTTATACCCAAGGTTTTTACGTGCCCCAGGGGCCGCTAATGGGTAGATAAATAGAAAATTCTTTTAACACTCACTTTCCTGGAATAGCAGGCGCGAGGAGCCTGCGCCACTGACTCGCCACAGAGGATATAGACGTTTGGATCCCGCTGCACCGGCACCCTGAGACTCGATGAAATCCTGTGAGACTGAATACACGCGAGATTTGGACTAGATTTTGTATCTTTATTAACTCTTCACTCCCCATTTCGTCAATAACCCCACCACCATTTAACCCTTCCTCCTCCTCCAGGAAAAGGCCTGCGTTTCTGCCTCTGAGCGTCAGAATCCACAAACACGAGCAATAATTCTGAGAAACCTCATTCGCGTCTGATTACTGTAACTTTTTTATAGATTAACCATTTTCTTTCAATTTTACCTTTTAGAATCACATCTGAGCCTTTTGAGCATAAAACGAATGTCCGTTCGATCTTGGTGCTTCTGATGTCAAAACCTGATGCAAATAAAGTTTGTAAAGTACAAGAGGTTTCCTCCAGCTTTGTCTTAATCAATATGCAGCGTCTGCTCAAAGCAAGGCATAGACATCATCCGAAATGATGGGCCAGTGATTATACTGGGGTGGAGCTCTGGGCCAGTGACTATGCGGGGCTGGAACTCTGGGTCAGTGATTATACTGGGGCGTAACACTGGGCCAGTGATTATACTGGGGCGTAACACTGGGCCAGTGATTATACTGGGGGCAGAGCTCTTGGCCAGTGATTATGCGGGGGCGGAACTCTGGGCCAGTGATTATACTAAGGGTGGAGTTCTGGGCCAGTGTTCATCCTGGGGGCGGAGCTCTGGACCAGTAATCATATTGGGGGCGGAGCTCTGGGCCAGTTATTTTACTGGGTTGTAAACACTAATCAGAAAGGCGCAGAGCAGTGAGCAGGCTTTACTCTGAGATCTTCTGAGTAAATCCTGGATTTTAGGATGTTGCCTCTTCTTTTTCCTTGGGCGATGGTAGGAGGGAGATGGATGCTGGCTGTGGTGCCGTGAGGAGCAGTTACTACTGGAAGAGACCGCTCACTTTGCCTCTGCAGGGTGATGGAGACACAAGGGGTACATCGTGCATATATGCATGATGGGGTAACAGCACTCTGGTCTCCAGGGTTTAATATCTGTGGTGCCTGAGGTGTGGATGTGGGTAATGGGTGTGGAGAATGTAAAGCCTAAACCTGTTATAGTCAGTGTATCGTTTGTCACTGTGTGAACCTGTTAGATTCAGTGTATCGTGTGTCACTGTGTGAATCTGTTAGATTCAGTGTATCGTGTGTCACTGTGTGAACCTGTTAGATTCAGTGTATCGTGTGTCACTGTGTGAACCTGTTAGATTCAGTGTATCGTGTATCACTGTGTGAACCTGTTAGATTCAGTGTATCGTGTGTCACTGTGTGAACCTGTTAGATTCAGTGTATCGTGTGTCACTGTGTGAATCTGTTAGATTCAGTGTATCGTGTGTCACTGTGTGAATCTGTTAGATTCAGTGTATCGTGTGTCACTGTGTGAACCTGTTAGATTCAGTGTATCGTGTGTCACTGTGTGAACCTGTTAGATTCAGTGTATCGTGTATCACTGTGTGAACCTGTTAGTTTCAGTGTATCGTGTATCACTGTGTGAACCTGTTAGATTCAGTGTATCGTGTGTCACTGTGTGAATCTGTTAGATTCAGTGTATCGTGTATCACTGTGTGAACCTGTTAGTTTCAGTGTATCGTGTATCACTGTGTGAACCTGTTAGATTCAGTGTATTGTGTGTCACTGTGTGAATCTGTTAGATTCAGTGTATCGTGTGTCACTGTGTGAATCTGTTAGATTCAGTGTATCGTGTGTCACTGTGTGAACCTGTTAGATTCAGTGTATCGTGTGTCACTGTGTGAACCTGTTAGATTCAGTGTATCGTGTATCACTGTGTGAACCTGTTAGATTCAGTGTATCGTTTGTCACTGTGTGAACCTGTTAGATTCAGTGTATCGTGTGTCACTGTGTGAACCTGTTAGATTCAGTGTATTGTGTGTCACTGTGTGAACCTGTTAGATTCAGTGTATCGTGTGTCACTGTGTGAACCTGTTAGATTCAGTGTATCGTGTGTCACTGTGTGAACCTGTTAGATTCAGTGTATCGTGTGTCACTGTGTGAACCTGTTAGATTCAGTGTATCGTGTGTCACTGTGTGAACCTGTTAGATTCAGTGTATCATGTGTCATTGTGTGTCACTGTGTGAACCTGTTAGATTCAGTGTATCGTGTGTCACTGTGTGAACCTGTTAGATTCAGTGTATCGTGTATCACTGTGTGAACCTGTTAGATTCAGTGTATCGTGTATCACTGTGTGAACCTGTTAGATTCAGTGTATCGTGTGTCACTGTGTGAACCTGTTAGATTCAGTGTATCGTGTGTCACTGTGTGAACCTGTTAGATTCAGTGTATCGTGTGTCACTGTGTGAACCTGTTAGATTCAGTGTATCGTGTGTCACTGTGTGAACCTGTTAGATTCAGTGTATCGTGTGTCACTGTGTGAACCTGTTAGATTCAGTGTATCGTGTGTCACTGTGTGAACCTGTTAGATTCAGTGTATCGTGTATCACTGTGTGAACCTGTTAGATTCAGTGTATTGTGTGTCACTGTGTGAACCCGTTAGATTCAGTGTATCATGTGTCATTGTGTGTCACTGTGTGAACCTGTTAGATTCAGTGTATCGTGTATCACTGTGTGAACCTGTTAGATTCAGTGTATCGTGTGTCACTGTGTGAACCTGTTAGATTCAGTGTATCATGTGTCATTGTGTGTCACTGTGTGAACCTGTTAGATTCAGTGTATCGTGTGTCACTGTGTGAACCTGTTAGATTCAGTGTATCGTGTGTCACTGTGTGAACCTGTTAGATTCAGTGTATCGTGTGTCACTGTGTGAACCTGTTAGATTCAGTGTATCGTGTGTCACTGTGTGAACCTGTTAGATTCAGTGTATCGTGTATCACTGTGTGAACCTGTTAGATTCAGTGTATCGTGTGTCACTGTGTGAACCTGTTAGATTCAGTGTATCGTGTGTCACTGTGTGAACCTGTTAGATTCAGTGTATCATGTGTCACTGTGTGAACCTGTTAGATTCAGTGTATCGTGTGTCATTGTGTGTCACTGTGTGAACCTGTTAGATTCAGTGTATTGTGTGTCACTGTGTGAACCTGTTAGATTCAGTGTATCGTGTGTCACTGTGTGAACCTGTTAGATTCAGTGTATCGTGTGTCACTGTGTGAACCTGTTAGATTCAGTGTATTGTGTGTCACTGTGTGAACCTGTTAGATTCAGTGTATCGTGTGTCACTGTGTGAACCTGTTAGATTCAGTGTATCGTGTGTCACTGTGTGAACCTGTTAGATTCAGTGTATCGTGTGTCACTGTGTGAACCTGTTAGATTCAGTGTATCGTGTGTCACTGTGTGAACCTGTTAGATTCAGTGTATCATGTGTCATTGTGTGTCACTGTGTGAACCTGTTAGATTCAGTGTATCGTGTGTCACTGTGTGAACCTGTTAGATTCAGTGTATCGTGTGTCACTGTGTGAACCTGTTAGATTCCATGTATCGTGTGTCACTGTGTGAACCTGTTAGATTCAGTGTATCGTGTGTCACTGTGTGAACCTGTTAGATTCAGTGTATCGTGTGTCACTGTGTGAACCTGTTAGATTCAGTGTATCGTGTGTCACTGTGTGAACCTGTTAGATTCAGTGTATCGTGTGTCACTGTGTGAACCTGTTAGATTCAGTGTATTGTGTGTCACTGTGTGAACCTGTTAGATTCAGTGTATTGTGTGTCACTGTGTGAACCTGTTAGATTCAGTGTATCGTGTGTCACTGTGTGAACCTGTTAGATTCAGTGTATCGTGTGTCACTGTGTGAACCTGTTAGATTCAGTGTATCATGTGTCACTGTGTGAACCTGTTAGATTCAGTGTATCGTGTGTCACTGTGTGAACCTGTTAGATTCAGTGTATCGTGTGTCACTGTGTGAACCTGTTAGATTCAGTGTATCGTGTGTCATTGTGTGTCACTGTGTGAACCTGTTAGATTCAGTGTATCGTGTGTCACTGTGTGAACCTGTTAGATTCAGTGTGTATTGTGTCCTGTTGTCACTGTGTGTGAACCTGTTAGATTCAGTGTATTGTGTGTCACTGTGTGAACCTGTTAGATTCAGTGTATCGTGTGTCACTGTGTGAACCTGTTAGATTCAGTGTATCATGTGTCATTGTGTGTCACTGTGTGAACCTGTTAGATTCAGTGTATCGTGTGTCACTGTGTGAACCTGTTAGATTCAGTGTATCGTGTGTCACTGTGTGAACCTGTTAGATTCAGTGTATCGTGTGTCACTGTGTGAACCTGTTAGATTCAGTGTATCGTGTGTCACTGTGTGAACCTGTTAGATTCAGTGTATCGTGTGTCACTGTGTGAACCTGTTAGATTCAGTGTATCGTGTGTCACTGTGTGAACCTGTTAGATTCAGTGTATTGTGTGTCACTGTGTGAACCTGTTAGATTCAGTGTATCGTGTGTCACTGTGTGAACCTGTTAGATTCAGTGTATCGTGTGTCACTGTGTGAACCTGTTAGATTCAGTGTATCGTGTGTCACTGTGTGAACCTGTTAGATTCAGTGTATCGTGTATCACTGTGTGAACCTGTTAGATTCAGTGTATTGTGTGTCACTGTGT